>PVJL010011217.1:0-17733 GCA_004026885.1 Lyroderma lyra
CCTGTTTGAACTCAACTTGAAAACCTTGAGTGCCTGCTGATTGGCTGAGGCCCTTCTGTTTGGTATTGTAGGCTTGGGGGTGGTGCGGCCAAGTTCATTCATTACTTCATTGAAACTGAACATGCTCAGCTGGAAAAGCAAGACAGAGTGGCTTTGACTCATTTCCTCTGAAAGATGTGGTCATCTCGAGAAACAGAATGATCAAAATAGAAAACAGAACCTTTGCAACTGCTCAAGTCTCAAGATTGTTTATTTTTTTAAACCTTTCAAGCAGCTCTACTTTTTTTTTTTAGCCTTTTATTGAAATATAACTTACCGCTTTCATGCCTCGTTCTAGTTCGCTACCCACCCCAAGGACCAAGCAGTCTTTTCCTACGTTTTTAGACCAAAAATTTTGCTCTCTGCAGATGTAAACGAATGTTAACATACACTAACTATAAGGGAGGGGGATTAGGCTTTCTCAATCAAACTAAACCCAGAAGTTTTTAAAAATTGATTGATCTAACTGAATCTTTAATTTCTTTCATCTTAAAAAATTAATGAGTGTAATACAGATACTGGCTCTCAAGCCTAGCTATTTAAAAACAAATTTTGTATGTGCTGAGTTCTACCTTCTGGATTAGGATTTGACCTTCAGGGCTGTTTGGGAATCCTGGAGGTGGAGAAAGGACTAGGAGTTTAAGCAGAAAGAGGGAGGGGCAGAGAGGCTAGAGAGGTAAATATTGCTAGGGATTCACTGTTAGAATGTCTATTTCTCAAATACTTAGTAAATTTGGGATCTGAAATACCAATTGTATTTTAACTAGTTAATGGTCTGCAGAACAGGAGGCTAAGAAGAAAGCAAGCCATAATTCTATTCTGCATTTGCCTCAAGTGGATTCAACTTTCCATCTAAGAAAATTTGATCATATGAAAAGTAGATATAAACAGGGAAATAAATTACACCCAGTGTTTAGGTACTGATGAAAACAGCCTCAGGCATATAATGAGTTTATCCCATTTAGTTAGTCTTTGTTTGTTTGTTGTGAAGGGGCACGAGACAGCGTTTTGCCCCTTGAGACCTGTTTTTCTCTGTGATTGCACTTGGCCACCCCAAAGTGTGCATGGGCTGAGACCTGGAGTGTGGCTAGAGAGTCAGGTACAGCTTGCAGCCCTTCCCTTCCAGTAATTGCAAGGTGAGAACTAAAGTGAGCAGCCAGCGGCTTACACTGCCAGGGAGCCTGGGCCCCAAGCAGCCCCAGAACGAGGAAGTACTGTGATCCTGGGGCTCCTGTTCTCACAAGTACATGCAGGTGTCGAACATGCCAGGGCCATGAGAAGTAGAATCTACCTGGGCACAGGCATTTCAGGCTGCAGGAGCCCTTAGGTCTTAAGTAAGAGGTTCTCAAGGAAGACTAGGGTCCTGAAAATGCCAAAATTGCCAAACCTATTGTCTCCTGGATATCGAGGCAGTCTATCTTAAAGGTTTATTTACCTTTTGAGGGCACAGCTATGGTCACCTGGGAGAGGCATGGAGAGCAAGGCCTGTGAGCCAAAGGGACTTGGGTTCTGATCTTCTGTGGGCATAAGGTCATTCCAGGCTGAGTGACTGGGAAACAATAGAATTCTGCCTGTGATTTGTGGTCGTGAGGCAGTAATGCTTAATCGATACTTTGGTGTCTGGGAATCTGGTTGGGATGAATGGGGGTGGGGGCGTAGGTTTCCCCTTCGCAAGCCAGGTTAAGGTAGGAGTGCCTCTCTCCTGGGAGTGCAGAGAGAATGAATGAGGTCATGTTTGTAGAGGGCTTTGAGCTGTTGGGATAAAAGCAACTCCCCAATGCAAGGTATTATTAACCAAAGGTATTATTATTTTAATCTGAGAGGACAATGTGCAGCAGGTCAAACAGAGCAATAAAAACACGCCCATTAATAAATAAAACACAGCATTAGCCTCAGAAGGAACGATATCAGTGATCTAGGCTGTAGAACCCGCCACGATGTAGCAGCTGAGACGACAAACAATCTTAGCCCGCATTTCCCTAACAAACATCTGAGCTGCCATTGACACAGCCTTCCCGTGAGCCAGGCACATTCCTGAGAGTTTAATGTGGATTCACTCGGTTCAGTCTTCACAACTATCACAAGTGAGGCAGTTAAGGCTGCACAGAGGGGAGGAACTTACCCAAGGTCACAGTAGTGATAAGTGGTGGAGTCTGGCATTGGCCCGGTCTGGTCCCAGAACCTTGTGGTTAACAATTACACCGTACTACCTTCCTTAATGCTGTAGTTGTCACCCCAGTGGGGCTCACAAGGGGGCCCTTTCCAAACAAGAGCTATCAAGGGCACCAGGATGAGTTCTGCTGAGGATGCTTGGAAATGAGTGAGCCCCCACGGGGAAAAGGGGGCACCAGCTGTCTTGGGCAGTCCTGGGGGAGGGGTGGAGAACTGGTAATCCCAACCTCCACCTCTATAGCGCATTCGACTTCCATTCCTTTTCGCCTCATTTCTACCTTTTACTCCCCTAACCCCAATGGATCCAACCACGCTGAGGGGGAACGCGAGGGCTCTCAGGATCGAAGGCCCCCCACGAGCAGGATCCCTGGGAAACGCTCTACGCCTCTGCACAGCCTGAGGCTCGGAGGTGGCAAAGAACCTACTCAAGGCCCCATAGGCCCTGGCTGACTTATTATGGTTGTAATGGGGTTAGACAGAGAGTTCCGTGGGTTCAAGAGCTCCTGTTCTTTCCTCCCCACCTCCTGTTCTCTTTCCTTGAATTCTTATTTCTAGTTTCCCTACTGTTACTTCAAGACACCAAGACAAAGGAACAAGGTGGTTAGGAGAAGCAGAAAGACACCAAGGGACCAAGAGGGAGAATGGGAAAGGGTGCAAGTGCCCAGATCAGAAGACAAAATAAAGATAAGCAGCACCCGCTGGGCAGCTGGGTTAGGCTGGACCCACGCCCCCAGAAGGTCAGCCCGGAAGATGGGGGGCTCAGGTACTGATTGGTGGGATGGCTCCCTCCTCCTCCCGTGGACTTCTAATGCTATTGCTAGCTTTGTTTGCCTAAGGCAACCTATTTTTGTTACTACTTTTCATTGTAAATTTATGCTTTTTCTACTACATGGTGGGGTGGGTAGACTTGCCACTTTTGAAGCGTCCATGATTTTTCTTGTTTTTTTCCTTAAAGAGGATGGGGCCTCAGTGTCGGCGTACTTCTAGTCCATACAAATTCCAGTCCTCCTCTGTGATCACTGAGATTTGTGTCTATGGAATATGTGCTATGAGCCCAGCTCTGCTAAGTTCTTTACTTGGAGTGCCTTAATGCAACAACCCAGTGAGCTGGGGACTGTGCATCCCCAATTAACTAATGAGAAAAGCAGGGTCAGAGAAGTTAAGTCACCTGCCCAAGGTCATTCGGCTAGCTCAGGGTAGAGCTAAGACCTAAACCCAGGGACCCGTGTTTGCTCTCAGAGCTGGTGCTCTTCAATGTCACATTCTACTTTCTAGCCCTGCCTACCCCCTGCATCCACCTCCTCTGCCCCCTTGGTGCTACTGAAACGGTACAGGCTTGTCTGTGTTGCAGGAGGTAGCAAGGGGTGGGATGAGTTCACGCTGGTTTGTACCAGACAATGTTTTCCTCCGATGTCACGTGTCTCACAAGGGACAAAGGCCATGCCTTACCACTCCCAGTAGAGTTCATGGCATTTCCCAAAGCAGCCCTGGTGGCCTGTACTCTCTGTTCTATACCTGCCAGCCCTGTGATAAGGTGGCCCCACCTCCAGTCACCAGGTGTGTCTTATGGCTTAGGTGAGTCTCTGCCAATCCTTTCGAAGGGACGCCAGAGGCCGAGTTCTTGCCGAGGGGGAGAGATAAGCAGGGCAGAGTGACAGTTTTCTAGGGAGGGTCCTCCTTCTCAGGGGTCCTTGAACTCAGATTTCCAGCCACGTTTCTTCAATGGACTAGGAAGTGATCAGCCTGGAACTGGGCCTCCCTAACCCCACCCTTGTGTCCAAAACACAGGAGACTTGTTGCTGTGGCTGCTGCTAACTTCAAGGTTTGAGGCAGCCTTCCCACCTGACTCACTCTTCTTTTTTTCTTTTAAGAAATATATCACACACCAAGAGTCTGTGTATATCCTATGCACAGTGTGAAGAATAATGAACACTGTACCCAACACAGAACATGACAAGTCCAAGATTAGTACCTTTGAAAAGCTTCACATGACCGTCTCCAAATACATACTCTTTCCTCCCCAGAGAGACTCATACTCCTCAGATTGGCACTAATCACATCCCTGATTTTCTGTCACATAATCCCGTATGTGGGCCTCTCATAACAATGCATTGTGGGTGTGATAGGTTGATTCCGCTGCGTAAATGACTCACCTTTTGGGCTCAGTCCCTCTGTCCACTGACTCTGCTGTGTGAAGGCAACAGAGCCTCCTTACCAATACGGACCATTCACAGTGAGGCCTGGTTCTCTTTTCCTCTTTTCTATGACCTCAGACGGCTACTCTGATCCAAGCTGGCATTCTTAGGTTATAAGGAGACAGTCCTGAAAAGCCCCCTCAAAGGAGGGAACTGAAGCCAGGAAGGATTTGGGTAGACAGAAAGGAGGAGGAAGGGACTTTTTAGAAGAAGGAACTGTGTAAACCAAAGCACAGAGGTACCTGAAAGCAATTCTATAGCAAGGCTCATTCAGGGCATCTTCTGGGAGACAGTGGGGTGGGGGAGACCCTAACTTGGATGGGCAGGGGTTGGGGTGGACCTGTCCTGGGTCGGGGGAGGAGGGAGGTGAGTATCATTTCCTTTATCCACAAAAAAAATGGCCCATACTTTCTCAAATTGGTGCAGAGAATCCTCACATTAATCAGGTTAGGCTAAGCTATGTTGAGGTAACATGCAATCCTGAAGTCTTCCTTCTCTCACCCTAAGAAAGTTTGCTGCAACCTGGTGACTCTCAAGAAAAGCTGCCCTCTGGGCAGTGACATAATGGTCTAGACTGTGGGAGCTTCCATGGTCGTATTTCTGTGAGGTGGCAAAATATGGTGCTTGGGCTGCTGCCTGTTTTTGTAAATAAAGTTTTATTGGGACACAGCTACACTTATTTGTTTACATCTTATCTTTGACTGCTCTCCTGCTAATGACAGGTTGAGTCGTTGCAATATGAACCACAAAGCCAAAAAGGCTTCCTGTCTGGCCCTTGGCACCATCTGAAACGTGCCAGCTTAAGCCTAGAAGTAATAAACTTCTTGGTTCATTGGTTCATGGTTCATTGTCTGAAAGAGTCACGTGGCCTGTCCTAACATCTGGGGGCAGCAAGGCTGACCGTCCACACACCCAGAAGTAGAGAACGGGGTATCCGTGAATGTTAGCAGCGTCTAAACGTCCGCCACGCTGCTCTTCCCTGGGCAGTGAGGAACTTGCTTATCTCTAAATCCCAAAGTCGTGGAGGGTATTGAAATCGGCCAGGGCTCAGTGGCACCGAGAGAAATGCCAAAGGGGTCTGGAGTTTCGGATGAGATGCTGCTTGAGGTTTCAGAAATCACCACCCTTTTACACCAAGCTCGGGGCCTGCTAATAAATGCAGGGCAGGGTTCCCCTTAAAGAGGAAGGAAGTATTTACTGAGAATGAGAGCACTGGGTTGTACACGACAGAGCCGGGAAACCACCAGCACGTGCCTGTCACCAGCAACATCCGCGCCCAATATGGCCTGGACCCTCGGAGCAAATCCTGTGCCCTGCCCCCAGGGAGCTTCCAGACCTGAGCTGGGCCCCTGACCAGATCGTGGACGGAGCCCGGTTATCAGAAGGGACTGCGCAAGGAGGCAGGGTGTCATCCATCTAGGCCTGAGGACAGTTACAAAGCGCAGCGGTCACCAAAGCGTTCATTATCCACCTGCCGGGGCCTCGGAGAGAAGCTTAAGGCCCCAGAGAACTTCCATAGACAAGAGAAAAACACTTGTTGAGAAATGGTCCTAATTCAAATGAGATGATGCGGAGGAGGTGGGTAGGCTAAGGAAGGCAGGTTAAACATGGAGAAGGAGCCGGTGGAGAGAAGTCCCCGTGCCCTCACTGCTGCTGCTGCTGCTGACGACAGCACCACCCTGCTGGCTTGGTAACCGGCAGGCCTGCCGCCAGGACCGCTTTTCCCCGTGGAGGTTGGTGGGACAGACCATCTGGGTGAGACCGGGGGCTTCGGACTCAAATGAACTTGAGGTGAGTTCCTGCTCCCTGCACCTTGTTGAATGAACTTCAGCTTTGCTATCTGGAAAGTGGGAACAATTACATCCTAGGATCTATCCTTCAAGGTTGCTTTGGAGGTTAAATGAGATGATGCATTGCTCAATAATGAGTCTTCTTCCGATGAGTTCGGCAGTCGTTTATTTAGTGAGCACCTACTGGTCCTTCCGGGGGTTTGCAGCAACCTAAGCTCAGGGATGTGCAGGTACACGGGCTCTGGGGAGGCCAGGGAGCCCTGATTTGCAGCATTTGGTGGTTTCTATGGTGTAAATAGTCCCATCATGGCCAATTTCAAACTACCGACAGTTTAACGACTGGCTGGCCAAATTCCTGAATACGGGAGACTCTCCGCTAACCGGCACGCTCAAGCAATTCGCCAAAAAAAATCGAAGAAATGGAGCTAATGGAACTGCCAGGCCTCTTTTTATGCATAGATTTCATCTGGGAATATAAACGACAACTAAGCATTCGCACCTCACACTGCATAAAACAGATCGAAGGCTTCCAAGAGTTCACTGTGACAACCACCACAGTAAGGCGTGCCTCTGCTTCTTACCCTGGTGGGTCGTCTTTGAAGCGCCTTAATGGGGACAGTCGTTATCACTTAAATAGGAGAGCAATTAGCTCAGGAGGAAATGTGTCATTGTAAATGAAGTCACTGAACGCTGGCTGGTGGTGGACTCTCACCCGCAGTCAGACTTTAGTAGGAACACACTATTGGTGCGTCTATGACACATTTAACCCACTTGCTGAGAACCTGATCTAACCCTTGGTGGCTGCCTACTCCTCTTTTCTCATCTGCCCTTTGGGAGGAGTTGGGTGACCATCTGACCTCAGCTCCGGTTGCAGAGGAGTAGAGGGAGGGTGTAGTGAGGCTCTGGCTTCTTCCAGCTGGAACACAGTGGATAATGTCCACGCAAGGACAACTGGTTGCGTGTCAGTACTGCACTTGGGTTCCTGAGCTTTGTCCTCTACTTGATTTGTCCTCTTACACGGGCTCTGGAAGACAGCCTAACCCTGCAAAATAAGAAACCCAACCAGGAGTATGGGTTTCCCAAAGCGGAGCCCAGTGCATGGAGCCTGGGACCCCCGAATCGTGCTGCCACTCGTGTGGCCTTGGGCGAGTCCCTCCCCCTCCCCGGCTGCAGCTGCCTCATCTGTAGCGTGAGGGGGGCTGGACTGGAGGACCTTTAGGCTTCTTCCAGATCTGACACTCTACCCAGGACACGCATTGTCAAGAAACCCTGGGAGAAGGAAGAGAATTTACTCTCATTTTTTTCCCCTTTGATGGTCTAAGTAATCGCGCTAAGCATTTGTTAGAGAGCGGTGTGTGGGGTCTGTCACCATGCTGGCTCTTCCACATTCTGGTTGCTCTGGGTGACAGGGGAAAGATGCTGGGCTTTTTGCCTGCCTGGTGTGTTTACCTGAGAAAGGCAGAGGGGACAGCTGATCCACACATACTGAGTTAAAATGTTAGTGGTGCGTTGTTTTCGCATTGATTTTATTATCATACGGAATGTGCAGCCCCCGCTCCCCAGCCCCAGGTAGGGTTGAACTCAAAACCAAAAGCAGAACAGAATAAATGAAGGCAGAAGTGACTGTCTGGGCAGAAAGTGGCTTACAGCATTCTGGTATTTGCTAGAAACGATCTGGGACTAAACTAAAGCAAAGGAGGATGAACTAATTTCTTTAAACTGGTCCTTGAATAGGATGAATGTCCCAGGTCTCCCATTTCTCCAAATACCAGATGCCTGGGCAGTAGGGCTGGAACTAAGGTGAAGCAGGTGAGGCACCTGCCTGACCATCAGCTTCGGGGTTACACCCTAGGCGCTTCCTCTCCTCGGCCGGGGCCCAGCCACACTGGGCAGCGTAAACAGTGTCTTTCATATTGGTCTTAATTTGAAAAGTAGATTAAGAAGCTACACACCGCGCTGAAGTTTGCAGCTGTTTGAACAGTTCTCCTGTGCGAGCGGCACACAGTCGAGAAGGAGATTAACAGTGAGGAATTCCTATTTGGCAAGAAGCAAAATGTGAACGTCCCGATAGCTGGTTTCCTCGTGGACAAGGTCATTTTCCTCCGCAGAGCTGCAGGTTGCCGGAGGAACCATTCGCTGGGGCGCAAAGCCTTTAGTGTCGGCCCCTTCTGCGGGCGCCAGCCTAGCCCGCTGACCAGAGCGGGGTGTGAAAATCTCTGCTGCTGGTTTCAGCTTTAACACCCGCCGAAAGCCGCAGGCCAAGGACCGAGAGAGGGATGGGGAGCCGCGGGTCGCGGCTGGGGGGGCCCTATCTTTCGGACAGACCCTGCGCTCTCAGAACAGCCAGGGCTCCCATCTTCCTCTGTTGCCCGCAGGGGCAGAAGGGCCTAGCAAACCGCCAAGAAGGGTCCTTCCGAGGCACCAGGCCCGCGCCCCCGCCTCGGGAATGCCGTGCTGCACGCAGGGCAGCATCCGTGGGCTTTTCACCCGCAAGCTCGCTCTCCTTCCTGTTCTAGGAATCCGTGCAAACCGCTGACATGAGTGGCTGCGTGACAGAGGTGAGTGGAAACCAGGACAGCCGAAATGAACAAAATTAAAAGCCCCAAGGGACTAGCTGACCTAGAAATACCTCGTCCCTGTGCTTCCCCCACACGCTTCTCCTTTCTCCCTTAGACCCAAGGTTGAGAAGAAGGGTCCAGACCTGATGAAATGTGTGGCTTTTTGCCTCCCTGCCCTTTGCGGACCCTTCGAGAAAACCCGAGACCCTTAAATGCTGGGTTCTCTGCCGGGTTTCTCCCAAGGGCTGGCTGCATCCAGTGCAAGGCAACGGGTAGGATGCTATGAGGCTATTTACACAAGGCCGCGTGCTATTTGCAGGTGATTTCCCTCTGCATGCCGTGCCGCCCCTCCCTAGACCGTTTATTCAAGTTAAGAGCATTTTTATGGCTCTCTCCACCGCAGTCACTGCTGATTTCTTTTCCTCTTGTCTGTGCTGTCCTCTCCCGCAGGCCTCTCCCTGGCCCAGACCTCTGGCAAGGGAGCCAGGTGGCGCCAAGGAAGGACCGGAGAGGAATGCAGGACCCGCTGCCCAGAGGGGTTGGCTGCTTATCTCCCCGTTGCCCTGGACACGGGCTGAAGTTCTCATTTCCCAAACTGTATCCCTATGTGACTGCCTTGCTGAAAGTGGGACTCTAACTCAATTAGTTCACGGAAAGTGTCTGATCTAGAATTTGTCTGAATTGCCCGCATCCCTTTCTCCTCTGCCTTAGGGCCCCAGGCAACTGGCCACCGCTTCTTTGCAAACAGAGCTTCCGTTCACTTTTTGCCTCCTCGCAATGGACAGTGAGGGCTGGGCTGTTTCACAGACGAGGAAGCAGAGCTTAGTCCGAAGGTACACAACTGGTTAGGGTCTTGATTTGTCTAACTCGAAGCCCAG
Source organism: Lyroderma lyra (assembly GCA_004026885.1). Taxonomy (NCBI): domain Eukaryota; kingdom Metazoa; phylum Chordata; class Mammalia; order Chiroptera; family Megadermatidae; genus Lyroderma; species Lyroderma lyra. The sequence goes on from PVJL010011217.1 coordinate 9,633, forward strand.
TGCTTTTTCTCTGCCTCAGTTTCTTCTGTAAAATGGGGGTGTTAATAGCACGTCCTTCTCAGGGACTGCTGTGAGGGATGAACGCTTTAGTATGTGTAAAAGCTTTAAAAATAGGGCCTTGCACATGGAGTGCTCAGTGTCTGCTAATGTGATTGTTCTGTGCCTTGTTATTCTTTACTGTTGCAAGCACTGGATTCATGACTCATTCGTGGGAGGAGGAATTTAAGTGGTCGGCTTGAGGAGTGTTCTCCAAGATGGGGAATGAACTTGTTTCCCCAGGCTCAGAGGAGGCTGAGGTGGAACCAGAACAGATCATGGCAAGCAAGGACTGAGCTGCCCCATTGGGCCACATCCCTGCCCGGGAAGAAACCCTCAGACAGGAATAAACCCCGAAAGGGGATGGGACTCCCTTTACAAAATGCTGAGAGCAGGGAAAAACAAAGGCTTCTGAACAGAGCCCAGGATTAGGAGGCAACATTTTGCTCTGTGATGTGCTGAAGGCCTTCTATTTTGAAGCGGTTCTGGATTCTTCAAGACTTGTCGTTTACCTTTCCCCAGTAATTACAAGGTGGGACCTATGTGGTGAATGGGTGTATAAGGAGGACACCAGTCCCTCCCACGGTAAGTCAGAAAGCCTCCTAAGTGGTTGGGGGCGGGGGGGGGGGGGGGGGGGGGGGGGGGGGGGGGGGGGGGGGGGGGGGGGGGGGGGGGGGGGGGGGGGGGGGGGGGGGGCTGGCAGGAGGGCTCTGAGGCCCTGGCGCTCTGGTGGTGCGTGGGAGAGGTTGCCCATCAGCTTGTTCGAGGCCAGAGCGCCTCCTGCAGCCCACGCCCCTTCCGCCTTCTCCGTGTCAGTCCATATAAATGACAGATGAGTTCTTGCCATCCTGGGGACCTTGGAGAAAACCAAAACAGTTGGGCATGAATACCTTTAGCTCCAGGTCTGTCGGCTGCTGCTGAAAAGAGGGTGATGAAAAGTGCAAAATATAAGCAGGAAAAAGCTAGACTCTATAAAATGGCTTTACAAACCTAGTCAAGGGGACCAGACACTCCTAACTATAAACATTGTGGAAGAGTTGTGAAGTCACACTCCAGCAGTTGCAATTTTTGCTGATCACCCCACTCTCTCAGAAACAAACACACACACACACACACACACACACACACACACACCAGACCCACAAATAAAGGGTTTAAAACACAGGTGTCTTGAGCTTTGGAATGACACCGGTGCCTGTCCCAGCTCCCCACTGTTTGGTGTGTGTTTGCAGGAGGAGTGTCCCGGTTCTGCCTGGTTCACCTGAGTTGATCCTCTTGGAATCAGTCCTTTCCAAAGTTTCCAGAAGGTGCAGGCAGAGGTTGACTGTCTGGATCTTATCTTGGGTTACAATAAAGCTCCTAACTTCAGGGCTACATGAGCTGGCCAAAGGAGCCATCAACGGACAACGTCTACGGAGTTCGGCGCTTTGAAAGGAGCTACTTAGAAGGGGTAGCGACATCTTTCTAGCGGGTCACTCATCCCCGACCCCTCGGAGATGGGACTGGCAGGGCTCTTCGGGGTTGAGGCTCTGGGGGCGTGAGAGATGCTACGGCCACGTACCCCTCTGCTCCCGAGCCCCCCGGAACTGCCCCAGCTCGGGGGCGGTGGGCGTCCTCTGCGGGGTTTCTGAGCGTCGGCTCTGCAGATGCCGAGCGGTGGGGCCGGAGAAGACCGCCTCCGGGCCGGGAAGCCGCCGGCCGCTTCGGATGTCCGGGACAACGGGGAGCGAGCTCCGGGCAGGCGGCGCGGGCCGCGGCCCGGCGGCGGCGCGGTAATCCGAGCCGGGATGAGCAGGCTCGGCGGAGCCACGCGCCCCCAGCCCCCGGTCCCCGCCCCCCGCCCGCGGCCGCGAGCCCGGCCGCCGCGCCTCCGCCTCCTGCCTCCCATTGGCTGGCGCCGCGCCGCCGCTCCCGCCCCGCCCCCCCATTGGCCGTGGCCGCCACGGTCCCCGCACGGAGCTGTCGCTGACATCACGCGGCCTCCGGCGGCGGCGCCCCCGGCCCAACCGCAGCCCCCCTCGCAGAGGCGCCGCCGCTGGGCCCGGCGGAGGATGGTGCGCGGCGCGCCGGGGGCTGCCCGCCGCCAGAGCCGCAGCGCCGAGGCCGAGGCCCGGGCCGAGCCGGCCGCGGCGGGCCGCCGACCCCCACTCCGGGCGCGGGGCGCGCGGCCGCGGTGAGGCGCCGAGGGTGGCGCGGGCGCAGCGGCCATGGGCGCCCTGACGAGCCGGCAGCACGCGGGCGTGGAGGAGGTGGACATCCCGTCCAATTCCGTGTACCGCTACCCGCCCAAGTCCGGTGAGGGGCGAGCGGGCCCACCCGGGCTGGGGAGGAGGTCGCCACGCTCCAGGGCCGGGGCTCCGGGGTCCTGCGGACCGAGCGGCACACGTCCCTGCAGAGCAATCTTGGAGGGAGGGAGGTCATGGAGGAGGCGTGTAGGGGTGCTTGAGGGGCTCTGGTGGGGTCGCCGCGGTGGCCCGCCGTCCGCCCGAGGACACGAGTGGCCCGCGCGCAGGCTGTCCTGTGATAGAGACGTGTGCTGGCGGGGACTGCGGCTCCCGAGGGGCGGGCACCCAGGGCGCAGGCCGGTCCCAGCCGTCCGCAGCGTCCCCTGCCTTCTTTCCTTCCCTGGGGGAGCCGAAGCCTGGATGAGGCGGCCTTGGCATCCGAAGGTGCTGGCCCTGGTCATCTCATCCAGGCCTCCGGGAGGGACAGGCACAGGTTTGAATTGGGTTTCTCGGCGGGGTGCGGAGGGGTAGCTTTCATCGCCTGCTGGAGGATGGAGGCCCAAAATGCGTTTGCAATGCTGGTGCCTTTCAAGAGGCTGTCAGAAGGAGAAAGTGTTAAATGTTTGGGAACCGAAGTATCCGTCACTAGGGCGGTCCCTTTGCCAGAAGAGCTAGCTGCAAGCTTGGATTTTGGAATGGGGATAGCTCCGGGACAGGGCACGGGTATTTAAAATATAGAGAAGTATTATGTTTGTTTTCTGAATCGTTAAAAAGATAAATGTCTCCAGCCTCTGGGTTGGGGCACAGGCGCCGGAGGTGGAGGATTTTGACAGCAAAGGACAGAGGCTGGGGAGTGTATTGAGCACCAGCCAATGCTGAGCTGTTGGTGCATGACCTACTCTCTGCTCTTTGTTTTTCATTGCTTTCCTCAACATTTCTGGGAACCCATGACTCCCATCTTCTCTTTGGCATAGGACCCGATGAGGATTTTGGTGATCTTGGAGAGGTATCAGAATTGGACAGTAGAATAAAGACATGCTAATGAGATGAGCTGGTTTCTCAGCAGTGTGTCCCCTGTGTGCCAGGTGACTGACAGGGACCAGACAATGAACCTGCCCTCCTGCAGAGTGTCCGCCAGGGCTGTGTTTCTCACTGCTTTTATGCCAAAGAATGAATCCTTGCCGAGATGAATAATGCGCTTAAGAGCCCTTTTTGAACAGTCTGAGATAAAGCTGTGATGATTTGTGAGTTAATCAAGCTCTAGCTAATTATGACTATATGAAACGAGTGGTAAAGCAAGCATGCATTTTGCTTTGTAATAGATGAAAATATGCACAAGTATTCGTGATTTTTTTCCCTTAAATCACTTAGCTTTTATTGATCAGACTATGGAGCGTGTTTTGCTGAGCTTGGCGTTCTCAGTCGAGTCTGCTGCTGCAGAAGCACATCCACCCTCTTTCACCTGTGGGAATTAGGGTGCATAAATCACTGGAAGGGTGGTCCCCAAAGGATAGTAACGCAAGTATGAGCTTCGGATGATGATAATGAAAGGATAGTGGCCCAAACGAAAACTTTTCTTTTTTTTTTTTTTGGTATGTGGGTAGCTCCCTGGCTGGGAATCGAACCCAGGCCGCAGCGCTGACAGCACCAGCGCCGAAGCCTTAAGCCGCTACACCATCAGGGAACTCCCCGAAAACTTTTCTTAACCAACACACTCAATGCCTACAGTTTTAAGTAATCCTCTCTGCTCTACCAGTCTTTTAAAAGTTGTATCTAATTGTTAATCATTTTTAATCAGAAATTTTGTATGAGAGAAATCTTCACATCAGGTGGACCCAATTATTTATGTCGAAGGTAAAACACAGAAAATGGGCATTGGGACATTCATGTCCCAGCCAGCAAAACTTTGGGTACTTGAAAATTTGCGTGAACTTGCATATGAACAGTTCATTTCACGAACTCGTCCTAGAAAAAGTACCTCATTGCTGAACATCACTGCGGTCACCTTGAAGTACCCGCCTTGGGAAGCTGTGCACTGACGCCAGCGCCTACTCCACCCTTTTCTGGAATGGCCGTCAGAGCTGTCATCGTACCCCAAACCTGACAATTAAGTCTGTAGACTCGCCACTGTGTGCTTACGTGGGCAGCACTGTACAAACAACTTGGTAAGGTGTCATAGCGCACAGCGGCGAGTTCACAAACTTAATTGTCAGATTTGGGGTATGATGACAGTTCTGGTGGCCATTCTAGAAAACAAGTTCCAAAGTTGCTTTGAAGGGTGAATTAGGTGCTGGCATCGGTGCACAGCTCCCCAAAGGGAGTTCTTCGAAGGTGGCGACCGTAGTGATACTCAGCAGTGAGGTGTGTAGCACTTTTTCTAGGATGAGTTCGCAAACTTAATTGTCCGACCTCGAATAAGCACTAGTCTGGAGGCATCTCGTACCCTTCATCTGATCTTTAAATTGGCCTAGCTTTTTATGGGCTTGTAGTATTTTAGACCTGAAAAGAATCTTTGAGAGAATTTGGCCCAAGACCTGCCCATTTTGCTGGTAGGAAAATGGAGGCCCAGAGAAATAAATTGGTTTGGCCAGAGTGGCCCAGCAAGTCATGCTCTTCTTACTAAACGGTCAGCCTCTGCCTTTCACGAGGAAGTTGGTTTGGAACTTGTCCTTGATGATTTGTGGAATGGAGGCTGTCCTGTGTCAGATGAAATAAAGCGTTTGATTCCTGTCAAGGAATCAGTCTGAGTTGATTTTGAGAAATCCTTTTATCTTGAGGACTGGTAGAGAACAAAGCAAACAGAAGAGCCAGCTTTCTCTAGGTGACAGACGCTGGGAAGTCTCTAAAACTTTGCCACCTGTGGAATAGTTGTGATGGACAACAACACTGTCACCTGTTTCTGTAACGAAGATCACAGTGCCCCGCAGGAATGGCTTTTCGTCTTTTGCACTGTGAAAGGAAACACTTAGTTTTGAGCGTGCATTGAACTGGTAACTTTGAAAAATTATTGAGAACAGCCGATTTCATGTTAGAACTTGGGTTTGTAGCTTTTAAAAATAGAGACAGGTGAAAATGCAGTCGCCTAAATTATTTAGAATTGTTTATTTTTTGAATAACTAATGGAGTCACGTGTTTCAAAGTATAAAAGAATGAAAAGGTATCCTGAGAAAGTCTTGTTCTCACTGCGGTCCGTCCACCCTCCCAGTTGTCCTAACTCCCCACACACCTCCCATTCCTATGTGTTTCATTCCCATTCCTCGTGTTTCTTCCCGAGTTCCTTGAGTCCACACAAGCATAGCATGCTGTTTGGACCGTTCCATAGCTTGTTTTTTTCACTTTCGGAGACATTGCAGATCTTTTTATATTATGTCCATATTGATGAGGTGTTTGGTTCTTTTTAGCAATTGTATAATATTCCTTTGTATACACAGGCCATTGTTTTTGTTTGTTTTTAAACAGTCTGCTATTGATGAACAGTTGGGAGATTTCTCAATCTTTTACTGCTGCAAACAATGCAGCAATGATTACTGTTATACATATGTTGTTAGGTGATTTTTAGATTTGTTAATAAATGCATGAATACTAATCATTTAAGTAACAGAAGGTATGGTGGGGGTGTTTCTCTATACTAATTCTGCATTAACATAGAAAGCTATTTATAGAACTGTCCTGCCTTTGGTTTGGCCTTTGTCTTTTTAAGTTAGAAGCCATATACATTTTATTAAATCTTTCTTTAAGATTTTTGCTTCTTTAAAAGCCTACAGTCCTTTGTTTAGCAAAGATACAGCTTTGCTGATCATTTGTGTAGCAAAGATACAGCTTTGCTGAAGTGGTGGTTTTTAATGCATGCCCATCTTTTGAAAGGGATATCGACATTGATAATAGTCATTAGGCCTGTGTTCTCTATCCAGGAAGAAATCAGCATGCTATAAAGACCATTTAATTCATTTTAATTCAGTGCCTGATAAATCTAATTCACTTCCCACTACACACTTGAGCAAATTCAAAAATAAGAATAATTCATCTTGCTTAAAAGTGTTAAGAGGTAAGTCTATTATAAAAATTCTGGATGGTCGTCAGAGTCCTGAGCAGCCAACATCCTTATTCTCCAAATGTTTGTTATAGTGGAGTTCACATGTGCCTGTCAAGTTGGTCTGTTGTATGGCAAGAGCAGTTTTTAAAGCATGGGTAATAAGTCGTTTCCTTTCAGGTAGTTAGAAATGTTTCTCTTAACTCTTAGGAGCATCAATTTAATATTAGTTTTTAAACCAGGGACTTAAAAATAGGGAACTGACTGCATAATAGTTATTTGGTTCTGCCACAGTCGGATTAATACTTTAAAATTAAGTGGGTTCCTGAAATTCATAGTAAATACATTTAATGCAAAAAAAAAACAACACCAAAAAAACCCCTAAATGCTGCTCTATTGCTCTATGTAATGATTAAGTCATCAGATCGAGAGTCCAATGCTACTATTATTTTTTAAACACTTAAATTGTGGTGATTCTGTTACTTTTGAAAATGTGAGTATTTTTGCCTTATTTGTACTTGACTTCATTGAGCGCAGACTGATTTCTTTCAATTTTTGGTTTTTGCCTTAAGATTTAGGACGTTTGATTTCATTGTATGGTGGTGGTGGTTTTCTTTTGTTCGTTAGCTCCTTTTCCCCTTTCTGTTTATTCCCATCAGTGCCCATTATTGAGTCCCATCAGTGCCCATCAGTGAGCATGCATTGTGCTAGCACCGGCATCTAGGTTCTGACCTGTGCCCAGCGATTTTGGTGCCTAGCAGCAGGATAGAAGCCCTCAAGGCGACTCTGTAAGTCATGAGGTGGGTCACAGAAGGGAATATTAACAACACAAGCTATTTGGTGGCTGTATGAGTCAAGGTTCTCCAGAGAAACATAATATATATATGTATATTCGTATACATAATTTATTTTAAGGAATTTGCTCACATGATTGTGAGGGCTGGCAAGCCAAACATTTGTAGAGCAGGCTGGCAAGCCAGCACCTCAGACAGGAGTTGCTGTTGGAGTCTTGAGGGTGAAACCTGCAGGGCAGCCAGCAGACTGGAAGCTCAGGCAGGATTCATATATTGCAGTCTTGTGGCAGAATTCTTTCTTCCGGGAACCTCAGTTCTTTGCACTTAAGGCCTTCGATTGATTGGGTAAAGCACACCCACATTATCAAGGGGTTAGCTCTTTTCCTTAAAAGGTCAGTTGATTATACATGTCAGTCACATCTACAATTACCCTCACAGCTACATCTAGACCAGTGTTTACCGTAGGCGAGCACCGTAGCCTAACCAAGTTGACACATACAATTTAATAATCTTAGTGGCTTCCTATTTTAACCAATTATTCTTACTAAGTAAATGCTAAGCTTGAATTTTTAGTTGCTGAAAGAGGGCTTGTGTTGTGAAAATGTATTCTTTTAAAAATCTGAAAATTAGTCTTTAAAAATCATTATTTAAAAATTATGCTCCCTCTAAAATTTCAGAGCTTATCATCTAGTGTCAGAGGCAGAATGCATGCAAACAAAGGTAAATAAGAACTAAGTGGGATATAGCCCAGGAATGCAAGGTTGGTTTAATATCTAAAAAAAATCAATCAGTGTTAATACACCGTATTAGCAGAATAAAGAAAAAAGCTACATAATCATCTCAATAGAGGGAGACAAAACATTTGTTAGATCCCAACACCCATCAATGATAAAACCTCTCACCAAGCTAGGAATAGTAAAGAACTTCCTCAACCTGATAAAGGGAATCTGTGGAAAGGCCACAGCTAGCATCATATTTAATGGTGAAATGCAAAATGTTTTCCTGCTAAGATAAGG
>PVJL010011217.1:17833-44411 GCA_004026885.1 Lyroderma lyra
AAAAAAAAAAAAAAAAAAAAAAAAAAAAAAAAAAAAAAAAAAAAAAAAAAAAAAAAAAAAAAAAAAAAAAAAAAAAAAAAAAAAAAAAAAAAAAAAAAAAAAAAAAAAAAAAAAAAAAAAAAAAAAAAAAAAAAAAAAAAAAGAAAACACCAAGGATTCCACATTAAAAAAAAACAACAAACAACTAATAGAACTAATAAACAAGAAGGTGCAGATACAAGATAATATATAAAAATTGTCTTCTTATATAGAAGCAATAATCTGGAAACAGTTCCATTCCTATAACATTAAAAAACAATAAAATCCATGGGAATAAGTTTCACATAAGAAGTATAAGACTTATACAATGAAAATTCTAAAGTATTGGTAAGATTGGTGTTTTAACTAAGAAAGTTTAAAAAGATCTAAATAAATAGACATTTCATGTTCATGGATTAGAAAACTCAGTATTGTCGAGATGTCAGTATTCTCCAAACTGATCTAAGGATTGAGTACCTTTCTGTAAAAATCCCAACAGACTGGGAGTTCCCTGATGGTGTAGTGGCTTAAGGTTTCGGCACTGGTGCGGTCAACGCTGCGGCCTGGGTTCGATTCCCAGCCAGGGAACTACCCACATACCAAAAGAAAAAAAAAATCCCAACAGACTGTTTTGAAGAAATTGACTAGTTCATCTTAAAATTGATAAGAACATGCAAAGGATCCAGAAAAATGAAAAAAATTCACACCAAAATGTGTACCCGAATATTTATTCACAGCAGCATGCTTCACAATAGCTGAAAGGTGGCAATAACTCAGATGTTCATCAACTGATGAATGAAACAACTAATAAATGAAATGTAGTAAATCCGTATGATGGGATATTCTCCGGCAATAAAAAGGAATGTAGTATTGATTTTTGCTGCAACATGGAGGAATTTTGAAAATACTAATGCTAAGGGAAAGAAGCCAGCTGCAAAAGGCCGTATATTATATAATCCCATTTATAAGAAATGTCCAGAAGAGGCAAATCCATGGAATTACAAAGTAGATTAGTGACTGGCAGGGGCTGGGGGAACAAGAAATGAGGAGTGACTGCTAATGGGTTTGTTTTTGGGGTAATGAAAATGTTCTAAAATTAGATAGTGGTGAACAGTTACATAACTGTGAATATATGTAAAAAACCATTGAATTGTACACTTTAGATAAACAATGATGTGGCATATGAATTACATCTCTTTTTCTTTTTTTTTTTTTTTTTTTGCCTTTTTTTTTGTATGTGGGTAGCTCTCTAGATGGGAGTCGAACCCAGGCCGCAGCACTGATAGCACCGGAGCCTTAAGCGACTGCACCACCAGAGAACTCCCATATGAATTACATCTCAATAAAACTGTTTTAAAAGTGGACCATAGACCTAAACCCAAGAGCTAACACTATAAAACCACTGAAAGAAGATATAAGATAAAATATTTATTTGATTCAAATTGGGCAAAAAGTTCTTTGATATGACACCAACGGCAAATCCATAAAAGAAAAAACTGATAAATTGGATTTCTTCAAAATTGAAAATGTTTCTGTCTCAAAAGACAGTATTAAGATGAAAAGACAAGGGAATTCCCTGGTGGTGTAGTGACTTGAGGCTTTGGCGCTGGCACTGTCAATGCTGCAGCCTGGGTTCGATTGCCAGCTAGGGAAGTACCCACATACAAAAAAAAAAAAAAAAAAAAAAAAAAAAAAAAAAAAAAAAAGATGAAAAGACAAGCCACCTCTGGAAGAAAATATTTGCAAATCACATAGATGTAGGATTTGAATCTGAATATCAAGAACTTTTACAACTCAATATTAAAGAGACAAACAACAGAATTTAAGCATGCACAGAAGAGTCGAATAGACGTAGCACCAAAGATGAAAGAATGGCTAATAAACACATGCAAAGACAGTCAACATCAGTAGTTATTAGGGAGACACAATTAAAACCACGATGAGATACCACTTCACAACCACTAGCATAGCCAAAATAAAAAGACAGACAGTATCAGTGTTGGTGAGAATGCAGAGAAATTGTGACCCTATTGTGTTGCTGATGGGAAAGGGAAATAGTCCGGCCACTTGGAAAAGAGTTTGGCAGTTTCTTGAAAACCTAAACATAAATTTATCTTTTTTTTTTTTTTTTTTTTTTAGATTTTGATATGTGGGTAGCTCCCTGGCCGGGAATCGAACCCAGGTCACAGCGCTGACAGCACCAGCGCCGAAGCCTTAAGCCACTACACCACCAGGGAACTCCTAAATTTATCTTATGATCTAACATTTTCACTCCTATGAAACCATCCAAAAGAAATTTCTAACCTATAGAAAATATATTTTCCTAAGGTTCAACAGTAAATGACTTAAATTATTTGAGATGGCTGATTGTACTTAAGGCGAGTAATAAGCACCTCCCCTCTCTATAAATTATGCACTTGGAAAATAGGGCTAGCAAGTGCTGGGCATAAATAATTGATTGTTAAGCTTTCCGAAATGATGGATTGTGCAATCGTATCACCGCAGATGGCTGTTCTATGTGTTTTTAACTTTCGATGGGTAATTGTCAAGCTCCTCAGTGATCATTTTGATTCTGACTGCAATTACTCTCAAATAATCTTTTCTTGCTTGTTGTTTAATTAAAGAATTGCCTCACTTTGTGGTGAGTGATGCTAGCCACGTTGTTTTATTTGGTAAGTGTTTCTAGTCTAGAGCCCCATGCACAGAAAATCCAAAAATGAGTTTTCAGCTTGGGTTTTCTGTTAGAGTTTTACTCTCTGCCGTCCTTCCTATGGCTTCTTCACAGGCTGAAAATGTTGAATCTCATTATATTTTTTAGATTTTTCCATAAACCTTTACCAAAAAATGAAACTGACGTAGGGAGTTCCATCTGTATCCTAGCTGTGTAACGCATAAGAAGCCTGTTGCCATTCCCTAAGTGGTTTGTAGTAATCTAAGGATTGGGGTGTGCGAGAGCAGTGATAAGGTGTATTACGGTATGAATCCTTCCCCTTGGACAGCTTACATGTGCCTTCGAGGGAGAATTAGGTGTTGACGTTTGGGTGGAGAGGCTTTCGTTTCATCGTCAAAGCTGACAGTGTTGCCAGGTGGAATTTTCAGTGTCACCTGACCCCCCTTCGGTGACTGATCAGTGCTGGCACATTCTGGCACAGTTCCTGGGTCTGTCCAGACAAGGCTGGTGGGGATTCTGACCCTGACTGCTGGTCGCATCTAGTTATTGTCGTGTGAGGCAAGAGGCCCTGCCCCTGACTGATGTCCCCACAACCTTGGCCATTAGCACTGTTAATGAATTGGAGACCCAGGGTGTGCACATGTGTGCATACATGGGTGTGTCTTTCTTTCATAGCATTAAACTGTTCTCCAATTAAACTCCATAATCTGTGTGGTAATTGGTAGGTAAAGTCAGGGACAGCTGTATTATTTAAATTTGCAATTTCACGTTAAACAATCATTTTGAAGTAAATATGAAAAATGGAGTGCCGTCATCGTAGGGGTTATGGAGGTATACCCGTGGTATCGGTGGGCACTGAGACGTCAGTGTGTAGGTGTGACCTGGCTGATGAACGTCTAGGCGGAGAAACGTGTGTGTGTGTACACATGCTGATTCCTGTGGTTAAGATTCCTGAATACACAGAAGACAGAGAGTAACCACTTCAAGTTTAAGGGGGGCCTTCTGATGTCTTGGCTGATGGTATTAGAGACAGATCACAGGAAAGATTCAGTGGAGGATAATTAAAAGGAGACAGTGACCTGTTTCACATGTGGTATCTTGGGCTCTCACTGCTGTGATTTTGCTTATTTTGTGCCATTGTCCCAAATCAAGCAACGAAACCTCTCCTGGGGCGAGGCATCGCTCTAATTATTTGTTTCCAGGACTAACGTTTTTTTGAATCGGCGCTCCCGCTAGGCTCGGTTTGACTGGTTTCTGTTCGATCTTTCTGTCTCTCTAGGAAGCTACTTCGCCAGCCACTTCATCATGGGAGGAGAGAAGTTTGACTCAACTCACCCCGAAGGTTACCTGTTTGGAGAGAACAGCGATCTGAACTTCCTGGGGAACCGACCAGTAGCGGTACGGGTGTGACCCGTTCACTTCCCCATGGGGCTGAGCGGCCACTCCCAACAGGCAGATACCCATATGTTTGTAATCGCTAGTTCCACAGTGTTTGTCGCTTGGTCTGAGCCGAGAGGGGCCCTGGGAGCCACATGCTGCCTCTCTGGTTGTGCTGGGTCTCCTGGCACTAGAGGCTGAGCTGTGGAAAGGCTGCCAGAGTCCGCCCGAGGCTGAGGGCATCCCACAAAATCCAGATCTTGCAAGGATTCGGGTCGCTGCCCAGGTGCCACCTGTGCAGACAGACCTTTCGCAGTCCCCTCGCCTCATTCTCCTTCATAGGCATTACTCCGTGCACGCCCCTCTCTCCGCCTCGCCCGGTTACATCCCCTCCGGAATGTAAGTGTTTTAGGACTGTGTTTACCGTCCACGCCAGCCCCCAGGACGAAGCCTGGTACGTCATGATAGCCCTTAATAGCATTTGTTGAATCGATGGCTGGAAAGTTTCCCTTGATAATCTGAGTTGCTATTACACTGAGTCTCATTTCGTAAACTTTCATGGAGCATTTTCTCTGCACCCGGCCTGAGGCTTTGTCAGAATAGCTGCCATGTGGCTGTTGAGTGGCTGTCGCCTGCTAAGGAAGGTCCTGGACTTTGCAGACATTACTTTTACTCTTCATAAAGACCCACCTGACAGCGGGTTTATTGTATTTATTTATTTTCTTCTTATTTTTTCTTTCTTTTGTTTGTTTTTTTATTTTACTTTTTCTTTTATCTTTCTTCTTTTTTTTTTTTTTTTTTTTTTTTTTTTTTTTTTTTTTTTTTTTTTTTTTTTTTTTTTTTTTTTTTTTTGCATTTCCCCTGCCTTTTTTCCCCCTTTACTTGAGGCTTCATTCTTAATCCCATTTTGTAAGTGAGAGCACTGAGGTTCTGAGAAATGGAGCAGGGTCCTAGCTAGCTTTTACAAAGAGCATACTGTGTGCAAGGCACTCATAAGCCTTCTATGTAAACTTCTCCCACCACACAGAACTGGGTCTTCCAGGCTACACAGATCAATAGCTTTTCTTTCCACTGCTTCTCGTTGTTTCACAAGATCCTGCCTTTTTCTAGAAACTCTGTTTAGTGGGGCAGACAGAACATACGCACAGGAAATGTTGAAACAGCCATGAAGTTCTGAAGTGATTGGATCTGTGAGAACGGAGGCTGGGGAAGGGGCATGGTGAGATCGTGTCACAGGGGGCGTTGGTCGAGGCTCTGGAGGGTGGCTGGGGCTTTCCCAGAGCCAGCCGCAGGCCTACGAGCATTCCAGGTTTTGTTGAATCAGCAAACATTTACTGAGCAACTACTGTGTGCCAGGTACTGGGCTAGGCACTGGGGATACAAAGCTGAATGAGTGTGGTTTGTGCCTCTCTGAGACAAATAAGGAAACCCGTCTGGCAGGAGTGGAAGTTTCCAGATGGCAAAACACAATTGGAAAGGTAGACGCGGGCCCCCTTACCGTGAGAGGTTTTTGACTCTTTTCTGTACGCTATTGGGAATGCTGACAATTTCTTAGGCAGGTTAGTGACCTGGAGAAATTGGGTTTGTTTTTTGTTTGTTTGTTTTCTAGGAAAATGAATCGGGTGATGGTCTTCCATCCTGAGCTTCAATTTTAAAACATTTTCGTTGTTGGGTGTCTTGTTTCTCCCTTTCTATCTGGAGGGAACCCTTCTAATTCTTTGTCCCACGGTACTTTTCAAAATACTAGCTCTTGGGAGTTCCCTGGTGGTGCAGTGGCTGGGCTTCCGCGCTCTCAACGCTGCGGCCTGGGTTCGATTCCCAGCCAGGGAACCCCCCAAAGGAAAAAGAAATGCTAGCTCCTTTCTGCTTCAGATTAAGTTACGTCAGCTGATACTTATCAAATGCCTGCTCTTTGATTTTGCTACAGATACCTTAGCGATTAGAGGAGAAAAATCATTGTTCTCTGACAGAGCCAGGTACGAGCTTCTCCTCACCCACCCCAGTCAGCTCACACTTGGCAATGGCCTTCTTCCTGGGACTTGGTGTTTGCATCCTTCTGGTTGGTTGGTTAGGATATTTGGGCGGGCGGGGGGGGGGGGGGCATTTATTTATTTATTTTTACATTTTGACGGTTTCAGCCCATAAGGATGATTTTTAAAATGAGTCAGTGCGTCTTTAGATTCATTTCCAGGCTTCTGCTGGCTGACACACGTTCTCAATGTTTAATCGCCTTGTTTACACCTCTCTGGGAGCCGGTGAATGGCCGACTTCTTCCCGGAGCCCTGGAGAGCGGCCTTGACCTCTAGTTCGAAGCTTTTTTCCAAAGAAGCATCAACACTGGCTTTTTTATGCAGTAATCACGAAATATGCTTCCCGTGAACAGAGCAGCTGTGTTCAAAAGACATCACAATTTCATGTTAAGAAAGCAAATCCGAGTAACTTCAAGTAGCAAGATAGAAACAGAGAGAACAGGATGGATGTAGTGTGTTTCCCTTTTCTTCCCCTGTGTTATTTAATAATAATAATAATAATAATAATAATAATAATAATAATAATAATAGCAGCTAGCACGTACCGGACACTTACTGTTTGCCAGGCTTGGGTGTTCTAAGCCCTTCAGACGTGTTATCTCATTTTGTCCTCCACACCCTCATGAGCAGGGCTCTCACTTGCAGATGAGGAACAAGAGGCAGGAAGAATGTAAACAAAGACCCTAAGCCTGTCAGGGACTGAATCAGAATTGGAACTCAGCAGCCCCAACCCAACAGAGCAGCTTCTGCTGTCCTGTCCAGTCTGCGAGTCTGTCTGAGCAGACCCTGAGCAATGTGTCAGCTATGGGGCGATGTCTCAAAGGACACCAAGTGGCGACACCACGTCCTCCCCGGGCATCTCTGGAGGCAGTTCTCTGCGTGTGTAATTCCATCTGCTGCCTGACCTCCGGGCTGGCCGCCGCCGCACAGCGCTCTTGCTCCGGGAAGGCCCAGTGATTGCGGGTCACTGGCAGCCGGGGCTCTGAAGAAGTGACTTCTACTCTCTAGCAACAGAGCTCCGGTGTCAGTAAACGAGCGTCAGGTTGCAGAGGACAGAGAAGAGCCTTTTAAAGCCAACCAGTGGCTCCTCTTTCCAGAGACAATGAAGATGGGAGTGAAATATGCTGAAATAAGTTGTTACGTAAAATGGACACTGTGTGGACATCCCGGCCTCAGGGGCTGCCGGTAGTTCCTGGCATTTCTGAAGGGTCAGAGTCATTCGATGGCGCTATCATTCTACCTGTCATTTTCACTGGAGTGCTACTGAGCTGGATAATCCACGAAAGCCCAATTTATGATCATGTCTCAAGGGTCACATTAAAAAATATAGAGTGTGTATACATACAAGGATGGTTGAAGAGAGGCTGGTATCAAGATTTCAAAATTTTTTTACATCTTCCCATCAAACTCTCTGCAACCTTAGCAAGCCTAGTAGTTAGTCTCTCAAATTACCCCATTGTAAGGTGGCGATAGTTCTGACATGACTGGATGGAAAGAAGCTTGGAGCGATGTTAGCTACTTGCTAACCTTTCGGGTTGGTTATTTCTGTAGCTACGGATAGTTCTGGAGGGAGAGACTAGTGACTGGTGTTTTAGTACCTGTCCTAAATGGTGAATAGGCCTTTCCGCTCTGGTCTCTGTGTGGGGAGCCACCATGCCTGTGTTTGTACATCACAGGGACTAAATGTTGGGTGGAGACCACCCCTCCCTTTCCTGGGTGGCTGAACAGCTGGGCCGACTTTTTGCTTCTTCATTGCATCAGATCTTATTCTATTTTGTAGGTAAATTAGTGCTAAAGCTCTAACCCAGGCATGTCCATCCACCCTGATGCCCAGGATGGCTTTGAATGCGACCCAACACAAATTCTTAAGACAGTATGAGTTTCTTTTGAGTTTTATTTTGTTTTTTTAGCTCATCAACTGTCATTAGTGTTAGCGTATTGTATGTGTGGTCCAAGACAGTTCTTCCACTGTGGCCCGAGGAAGCCACAAGGTTGGACACCCTGGTTTATAGCATTGGCATTCTATTGTTTTGGGTACTTTAGCTGTAGGAATAGTGTGGCTGTGAAGTCTTTGTATGTCTTTTGCATCTGTGTTAGGAGTGTGCCCAGGAGTTGCATTGCTAGGACACAGGTCTGCTGTAGGAGATACTGCTAAACAGTTTTCCAAAGTGATTGTACCAATTCTACTCCCACAGCAGGGTTTAGAGTCCCCAGCACCTAGCATGTGCCATCTTTTTCATTTTAGCCACCCTCGTGGGTATATAGAATTTTCATTTTCCTGGTGACTTGGGTACGTACTTTATTACATAGAGTAGGAAAGGATTGAATAAGCAATATAATTTAGGCTTTGAAATTGCAGGTCCAAGGATTTTCCTTCTGTAAAATTTTAAAAAGTTTTCTGGAATAATAGCTGTAATATGATCTTGTGTTGTACTAGAAACTAATTTGCAATTTCCCTGCGCTCTGCATTTGCCAGGGGGCCCCTAATTGTCCCTTTCTTGCACTCCTGTGTCCTTTGTGCTCTCCTTTATGTTAGCCTGCGGTTGTGCAGGAAGCTCTCGAGTGAGCCTTGCAGAATTCAATAAAATTTCAGTGTTTCACTAGATGCAAAGTAACTCAAGGTGAGCTCAAGCCAAATCTGACAGGAGGGAGAACATTCTAGTGCAACTCAAGCCTTTTAGCTTTATAGAATTTCTTATTAATCTCCATTCAGTTCCAGCTATAGTAATGTATGTTTTCTTTTAACACCAAAGTTTCACCTGACCTGGAAGGAAATCTCGTTGCGTCTAGTACAATGCAGTCAGGGAAGAGGGAAGCAGGGTATTTATATCGGGACAATTCACAATATGAGGCCTTTGTCTTTGGTTTTAAAGTGCCATTCCAGGGAGTTCCCTGGTGGTGTAGTAGTCAGGCTTTGGCGCTCTGGATGCTGCAGCCTGGGTTCGATTCCCAACCAGGGAACTACCAAAAAAAAAAAAAATTAATTAAATAAAGAGCCTCTCCAGCTCTCCCTGAGGCATGTCCTGCTTTCCAAAATTCACCCAGGCGGCAGGGAATTTTGCTGCCCTTAGCACCCGTTGGACCCCGGGTTCTCCCCTCCCCCGCGTATGCCCGAGAGGCTCATATGGCAGCTGAACGCACGGTGATCTGTGCGAGTCGAATGAGGCCTTTGGCCGTTTCATTTAAGCATTGTACAGCGTGTGTCTAGTCATTCTGGAAAGGGCAGGGCTGTAGGGCTAGAAAACAGATCAGTGGTCACCGGGGGCTGGGCAGAAGGGAGGGCTCGACTACAAAGGTGCATGAAGGAACATTTGGGGATGCTGGAGAAGTTCTGTATCTGGATTATAATGGTCAAAATTCATAGAACTGTACACAAAAAAGTGTGAATTTTATTGGATGTAAATTATACATAGATGTACCTGACTTTATATGTATATATATGGAAGGGAGTGGTGGTTCCCAGACGTGCCAGCGTTCTCCGAGACCTGGTCTGCACGGAGCCCAGGGAGCGCCGTCTATGGGCGGGCACCACTGAGGGGTGCAGCACCGTGCATGCTTGTGGCAGCTGAGGGTGGCAGGTCAGTGCTGCTTCTACATCACAGCCTTCAGCCAGCTCCCAGCACCGGGCTGGGTCTCCCTGCAGGACAAGCTGTCCCTCTCAGACCTGTGCTTTCGATCCCCCCACTGGTTGGTGACTGTTTGGGATCACATGTTTGTTAGACCACCTGGGTCACAACAGAGCAGGGGCGAGCTTGCTTCACTCTCATTTCATTTTAAATGGCGTCTTCCATTCCCTTTTAATGATGAACTTGGTGGGAGTCGTAGATAAGAGATACCTGTCTAAGCGCGGGCATTTCACCTGTGCAGTCATTACAGGTAGAATTCTTCTAAGAAGGTAAAACAGTCAGTAATGACAGCCCCTGCTGCTCACTAGTGATAAACTGTCTTCATAGCACTGTATGATTTTAAAACATTTTTTACTTAATCTTAATCACCCTACAAGCTAGACAAGGGCTGTAACTCCCCTTTTACAAACAGGGCACCGATGCCCAGGCCTCACGTATCAGTAAGCCTGAGAACCGAGGCAAGGACCAGGTCTTCCAGCTCCGGGTGTCGTCCTCATTTTACGAAACCTTTTCTTTCTTTCTTTTTTGTTTTGTATGTGGGTAGCTCCCTGGTGGGGAATTGAACCTGGGCTGCAGTGTTGACAGCGCCAGCGCCGAAGCCTTAAGCCACTACACCATCAGGGAACTCCCATGAAATCTTTTCATTTTCACTCTCGGGTCTTGCACACGGCTCACTGGGAGGGCCAGAGGACCTTAGCTCCTACCCTTAATAAATGCCGCCCACAAGCCCTTTATGAAAAACACCCATGGCAGTCTGGTTTTCACTTAGTTTATGAGCATGAATTGTGCCAAGCTTGTCATTTAGTCCGAGGGGCAAATGTTTAAAATTCGCAGTCACCACAGGCACATGCTGTCGTCTCCCCAGAGATCTCACTCACCCCTCCACTCCGCAGAGAAGACCCATTTCTCTGTCCTACGTGTGCCAGCCTAGTTACCCAGGGTCATACAAAGCCTCCTCTCACTTGGATTTTTGCCCCCAAACTTATAACCTGATGGGAAAATCAGACACATACCCACACAGGGAGAAGTGAGCGGTGAAGTGTGGACAGTCTCACAGAAGCCCTGAGACAGGGACTTTGTGACGTAAGCTTGGCTGACTTGCAAAGTGCCACGAGACGCTTGAACTCTTGGCTTGCTGTTTGAGGTGCGGTTCCTTCACAAAGCAGCGCACAGAGGGCTGGTACTCAGTGGTGAAACCAAAGTACAGGTCGGAGGAATTGCCTCACAATTTCTCTGAAACGTACTGAAACTTAGTGTACACACTCTCACCTCTGTTTCCTGTTGTACACCCCATTTTACGGGAAACTAGACTTATCAGTATTGCATTTCAAAGAAAAATTTGGTTAACTTTTTCATCTTTTAAAGAGATGCATAGTGGCCTTAAATTCTAACGAAACTTTTTGTTCTACAAAAGTCTATAAAAGTCAAAGATTTCTGGGTCAAATAGCTTAACAGTTGGTTACATGCAAGTGCATCTGTAAGCGGCACACTTGACTTCATCCTCTAAAGTGATCTGGCCGGGCCAATCAGCGCAGAGTCGGCCCGGTTAGTGCAGAAATTAATCAGACGTAGGCCTTGTCGTCGGAAGGCAGCACTGATAAGCAAGCTTTGCTGTAATTATAGAATAGAATGTAGTCCTAGCCAGGTTTTCCATTTACTAAAATTTTGTTTGTTTGTTTGTTTTTGCTTTTCGGTATGTGGGTAGCTGCCTGACTGGGAATCGAACCCAGGCCGCAGCGCTGACAGCGCCAGCGCCGAAGCCTTAAGCCACTACACCATCAGGGAACTCCTGTTTACTAAAATTTTAAACACTGTAAAAGCACCAGAGGTGTATGTCCTCTGCTAACCCACACTGTGACGTATTTGTGAAGGGACAGTTAGCCTAGGAACTTAATACAAGTTACGATGAAAATAAGTACCAGCAGGTGACATTTACAGTCTACAAAGTTCTTTCACAGTTAACTGTGTCCCAGTCCCAGACCACCCTCTAAACCAGGCACGTCCAACCTGCGGCCCAGGATGGCTTCGACTGCGGCCCCACACAAATTCTTAAACATGATGACATTCTTTTGTGACTTTTATTTTTTAGCTCATCAGCTGTGGTTAGTGTTAGTGTATTTTGTGTGTGGTCCAAGACCATTCTTCTTCCACCATGGCCCAGGGAAGCCACAAGGCTAGACACCCCTGCTCTAAACTTAGGCTCTGTGATGCCAGGCGGATTCTGCCCGCCACCTTTTTCCATTGCCCGCCGTGCTAATCTGCCAACAGGAGGCGCTAGAAGGCCTGCAGTGCTGGAAGAAGTCTAATCCCAGCCCCTGGGTGGGGGGCCTCTGGGCTCTGATAGCCCCAGGAGCCATAGCTGCTCCCTTGTTAACTCTCTGTCAGCTCAGTGTCCCCTCATGGTGTTTTGGTTCTTCAGTACCTGTTAAACCAGTTCCTTATTTTAAATCCTCTCCATTAAATTAACCAGTGTGGTTTTAGTTTTCCTGCCTGGACATTGATTTAGACTTAGTGGGGTACAACAATCAGTCTAAAATCACACAGCCAGTAGTACCAGAGCCAAGACCTACACCTTCCCCTTGGAGATCCTCTGCTTTCCATCTCATCTCAGCATTTCTCTTGCAGACCTTTTTTAAAAAATAATTTTATACTCAACAGAATAATTGCAAAGATAGTAGAGACTTCCCACATACCTTCTGCCAGCTTCCTCTAACGTTAACGTCTTACGTAAGCACCACCATATAGTTATCCCAAGCAAAAATTGGCGTGGGTGCGTTACTATTGTAAAAACTACGGACTTTAGTAGGCGGACACCAGTTTTTCTCCACTAATGTCATTTTTTAGTTTCAGGATCTCATCCAGGACACCAGTTCACAGTCATGTCTCCTTCATCTCCTCCAGTCTGCAACAGTTTCTCTCTTGTTTCCCTTATTTTTTTATGACCTTGAGAATTGTTTTATAGAGCTTCCCTCGGTTCGCGATTTCTGATGTTGTCTTGTGATTAGCGCAGGGTTACGGGTTTGTGGGAAGAACGCCACGGAGGTAAGGGCCCTTCTTGTTGCATCATATCCGAGGTGCATAGCAGCTCATGACTTACTCCTGGTGACGGCGACCTGGGTCACTCGGTCCGGGTGGTGTCTGCCAGGTTTGACCCCTGCACATCTCTCCCTTTCCAAGATTTATATGTTAGAAGCCAGTCACTAAATCCTCATGCTGAACTCCAACTTCCTCCTTAATTGTGGGGCTATGCCTTCTTGACAGATTATTAACTAACAAAAAACAATCTTTGTATCCAACCCAGGAGCCAGATGAGAGACGTTAGGAGATGGGACCATGTAGGGCTTCTTGGGGAACTACTAATCTGTTGGGCGATCTTCGCTGTGTGCTGGGTTTAAGCTTGGAACGTGGCTATTTTTAGTCTCAGGAAGCTTATGGGTAATGCTGGGGCACCTATTTATTCTCAAACGGGAATCACCTCTGACAAGCCCCAAAAGATGATCAGAAACGCGGGTCTTTGGAGCAGGGAGGAAATCAGTAGAAAGAGGAAGAATTGGAGGTGCTGAAGGATGTGGCTCAGGAAAGGGGACTTACAAGGGAGGGCTGGGGGTGGTAGGTGACAGGCGAGGAGGGATGCAGAGAACTGGGGTGGGAGGCCTGGGATGGGACACAGGATGACAGAGCTGCCGGCGACGTGGATCGGCTTTGGAGCAGGACTCTGAACATGTTGTGTTGTGCGTATGTGTGTTTCGTCTCAGGCCTGCCACCTAGAACATAATAGTTACGTTTTACTTCTTTGGAAAACAAAATATGTGTTGTGAATTTTTAAGTACCTAGTTTGGCTGGTGCTTGCCTCTCTAGACATGTTATTTGCATACAGTGTCAGGCATCTCCAAGTCTCTTACTTACAAGTGGGTTCTTAGTTGTGAGTCAGGTTATGAGTTTCCTGACCAAGTGAAATCCAGAAGTCGGGCACCTAGAATGGGGTGCTTGTCGGAGAGGAGTCGTTTCTCTGAGCATTAGTCATTATTTACCAACTTGCTGGAGGGAAAAGGTGACCATGTCTGCGCCACTAAAAGCCCTTCTTTTTCCCTTTTAACTCTCCTAAAGATTAGGTAAAAACAGCTCCTCTCGAAGGAAGTACTTGTATTTTAGAAGCACAGTGTGGTTGGGTGTTTCGTCCTGCTGGGGTTTGGGGTGGGGGCCGTGCCTTTGCAGGCCTTCCTATCAGCAGGGAACCGGAAGTCGAGGAGGTTTCATTTGCCATCAAAGTGACACCCGTGCGCCTTAGGTGCATGATGTCAGCATGGTACTGAACACGTTGCTTTGTCTCAGAACTCCCAAACAACATGAGCCAAGACCCAAACCGTAGGAAACGGGAGAAAGCGGTCTGCGAAGGTCGTTGACGGAGATCTGTGTGGATTTATGATGGGCCGTTACTCTGCAGTGGATTTTTCACACTTTTCTCATTACCTCTTAGGGTGACCAGAGGGAAGTGGTTAATGGGGCATATTCATACTAGGATTGAAATATTTTGGAAAAGAGCCACATTAGATGTGATGTCACATAGCCATGACTCCCTGCCAGGGGACAGCAGAGAAGTTAACAGGTTATAAATAGATCGCCCTCTTGGATAGATCCCTTTGGTAACCAACCCTGGACACAGCATCTTTGTGCTAAGGTCATCTTGTGACACCCTCTTGGTATCTCCCTGACATCTTTGATTTGAGTGAAGAGAATGTCTTGCATCTTGTCAGCTTTGTGGTCCCCTCTCTGCGCTGGTGATTAACTCCCCACCAGGACTGGATGGAAAATTAGTAAAAGGGGGTTTTACTGCTGTAAATATAGCTTCCTGACGCTACAAGCAGGCACAGAGCAGTCTGTCTCACGGCTGCAGCTGGTTAAATAGGCAAATTTGTATTCATTTTGTAGCATTCAAGCAGAGACTAAACTGTTCTCCCCTGACACTGATCTAAGAAAATGTTCTGAAGCATCACCAGTCTAAAAATACCCACTGTTAAGTCTTGGACACACTGCATTTCTGAGAAGAGAGGAAGTAGAGAAAGCTGAGAAAATAACCAGGCATCAAATAGAAAGGAACTGAAATTTAAATATAAAAGCCCTACAATCTATAAAAGCAAAGATTTATGTAGTACTGTAAATGAGTTATTCATATAATTGCAGATGTTGGTTTCCATAGTAACTATTACGTGATTCTTTGCCACAAATATTACACATCTGCTAATACATAAAATGAGTACTTTTCTATTTATAAATTGTCTAAAATATTTTCTTTCTATTTTGCAAGCAGAGTTTTGGCATTTTGGGCTCTTTCTTTTCTAAGTAAAAGTTGCATTAGTGCATATTAATATGTTTTCTTTCACACACACACACCCCGCCTTTTTTTTCCTATTAAGATTCCTTTCAAGGGACATTCACTGCCTCATTGTTTGTAATAACCTGGGAATAAGCAAGTGCTCATCAGTGAAAGATTAGTGAGCAAATGATGAAATTAGTGAGCTGGAGACTTCTCCGAAAAGGAGCCCGGGCTCCTTGGAGACGTGATCGATTCCAGAGATAAGACAGGAGGAGCCCAAGGTGAACCTGGAGTGACCTGGGGCTCAGAAAGTGAGAAGGTGCGCAGCACCTGAGGGGACCACGACAGGACAGGTGCCAGCTTCAAGGAGCCCCTGGTGGCCAAATTGGGGTGCTGTCTGCCTATCTTCAGGCTTGAATTGAATAGCAAGTCTTAGCAAATTAAGTACTTAAAAAAAAACTTTTTATTGAAGTTCATTGTGTATTTTTATGAGTGGATTACAGTCCTTTGGATAGACTACTGGGAATCACCCATTAATTTACAACTGAAATAAGATACCCTACCATCTCACAGGCCTTGTGACCATATTTTCTGCAACAAAAATGTGAGTGCATCTGTAGGGGTAGTTTAACAAAATATTTACAATTAGAATGGCTTTTAAAAATCTAGGATCTATGGTTACATATGTGTGTATATTTACACACACACACACACACACACACACACTCACAGTGCAGCTTCTGGTCCACCTAAGCTGGCAGTGCCACATTTAGTCACCAGGTGGCACTTTGCTGATACCAGGCAAACATTAAGAAGCTGATGAATGGCAGGGTAAGAGGCCAAAGAACTGGCTCAGTATTCACACAGGGCCCTGACTTGCAGCCCCCTGGAGCCCATTGCAGGAGTTCCTGTGGCTGAGCTGGTACTGTACTCCCATCCTGGCCTTGAGGTGTTTGGGATTTAGATTGTATTGAGATTCAGGCTTGTGTTTGTACGGACACTGCAGGCCAGTCAGGGGAGCACAGGGCCCCAGATACACACTGTCAGGACCTGGGGCCCCTTACAGACGGAACTAAGAGAGGTGTGCCTGGTCCATCACTGAACCCCAGGCGTAGGCAGTACGCAGGACATAGCAAGCATGCTGAATAAATGGGTGAAATGTCTTTGTCCTTTGAAAATAATTCAGAGAAGGCACCACTTTGCCAGGAATGCGTATTTGAGCGTCCTGGGCACAAGGGGAACAGTGAGCGCTTCTGCTGTGACTGCCGGCCGTGTCCTCTGACGTCGTCACACCCTGAGTGTCCGTTTGTGTCTTCTGCAGGTGCGGTTAGATCTTACAGACAAAAGGATTTTGTCATGCTGTGCTCCAAGAAAGCTTTTCTCTGAGAAGATCTTAGACACTCCTGTTAAAATGTGAAGGGAGTGTGGCATTAGGTACACTTTTCTAGGTGCTGCTGCCTGAGCATGAGGCTGTCAGCCAGAGCGTTGCCACTAGTTTCCGGAACCTGAACAGGCTTCGGAGCCTTTTGCAGTGGTTATTTCACTGTCACACTCTCTATACTCTCCTCGGGTTTCTAGAACACGCCCAGCATCAGAGCCACCTGGAGACTGGTCCTATGGCAGCCTAGGCAGCTGCAGCAGAAGGGTCCTGGCTTTGGGGTACAAACCCCAGTTCTGCTACTCATCAGCCCCGGGACCTCCAATAGTTACCTGAATCTTTTGAGTCTCAGTTTCTTTATAAGCTCAATGGGGGTGTTAATACTGACAGTCCTCATTCATCGATTTTAGTCACCCAGCATATTTTGGGGTTCTTCCTGCATGTCATGTTCCTCCAGGAGCTCACAATCCCGTGGGCGTGGTAGACACAGCAGTTATGAGAACATTAAGTAAGAATATCTAAACTGGAGATGGATGGATGGTGGTGATGGTAGTATGACATGTGAATGTTCTTAATGCCACCAAACAGGATGCTTAAAATGGTTAAGATGACAAATTTCATGTTACGTGTATTTTACCACAATTAAATGAAGGAAAATGAAAAAATGTATCTGAAGGACCCAGCACGCTGCCTGGCACACAGTAGGTGCGCAGTAGCTGTCTTACTGACTTAGGGAGCGAGTGGACACACGAGGAAGGCCAGCTGGGGTCGCCTCTCTCTATGCACACGCCCTGGCACGGCTCGGCCAGGAGGTGGGGAGAAGGGACCTGTTCTGTCTCATGCGCCACACAGCACCAGGCCCACTGACCGGGGACAACCTGGGGGCCCTCCCTGAGGCGCGTCCCAACTTCTTGCCTCAAGCTCAGGGTGGGTTTATGCGCTGCCTTCCCGTTTCTCAGACATCATTCTGGAGTAAATACACACTTAACAGCCTTATGAAGGAGACGTAGAAGCAGCTTCTAGAATTCCGTTTCACTTTCCATGGTGAAGACAGGCTTTAGGCAAAGTCTGGTGGGCGAAGAATGAAATCGGGTCTGCTCAGGGACTTACGGGCCGAACCTTAGAGGTCAGTAGCTTTGCAACAGAATTAGGCTTAGGTAATGTTCTGAGTGGAAGATGAAGAACACCAGGTTACTGTTGTTTGTTTGTTTTTTTCCCCTTGTCTTCCCCCTCCCCACTGGGAGGGAATGGAGGAGAAAGGGCAAAGAACGAAGGAAGAACCCATCTTTTTTTTTGGTAACTCAGATGAGAGTGCAGCTGACTCCCAAGTACCTACTACGCAAATGAACATGCTTAGCTTTGCTACTCCAAAAACAATTTTAATCCCAAAGGCATTTATTTTTGGCTTTAGAATAGACTAGCATTTGTGTCGGATTTTCCTGCTAATTACTTTTTGCTTAAGCTTGTTTTAAAATTGTTTTAAATTCCTTTAGTGTGACAGCCTCGGAAGGTGGGGGGTGGAGAAACGGGCCCCAGATGGGATCCGAACTAGGATTTCAGCTTTCCTGGGTAAAAGCCTTCTGATAGGCTGCTCGTAGTTGGGGAGCAAAATTGGAATCAGCTTTCCGGAAAACAATTTGGCAAAATAGTTTTAAAAGTCTTAAAAGTATGCTTCCTCTTTGATCCAGTAATTCCGCCTCTAGGAATTTGTCCTGAGGACGTCATCGAACAAGCGTGCAGGAATGTAAGAGCAGGCGCTCGCCACAGCATTTGAATCAGCGAGAAAAGTAAAACCAACTTAAAACATTGACTAACATGGAATCGATTAGACAGAGTACGCTCCTGTCTCTAACGTGTGTAGTCACATTGTCAAATCATAGACTTTAAAAATGTTTACCGTGTCTTCCTAAGTGGAAAAGAGTCCATAACGTAGCATGCACGGTTGGAAACAGCGCGTGGAGACGGAGGTGGGCGGCTGGCTGGGTGGGCAGCTAGGGGGCCGGGCGCCTCTCAGGAAAGCCCAGGGGGTGAGCGGTGAGATGTTGGCTGCTTCTGTACCTTCTTGTGTTCTTCAGGCTTTCTGCTTGAACACACGTCACTTTGTCACTAGAAAACCCAACTGTCATGTATTTTATTTTATTTATTTTTTTATCATGTATTTTAAAATAATACATGTTTAACGTAGCCATGAAAACAACATGTTGCCCCTCAGGACCCTCCAAGTGGGCCATCCGAATGCGCACCTCACCATTTAGGTTGAATGTGTTTTCTCAAGAGTCACGTTCACACACGTGAGGTACCAGCGGTCCCGCTGGATCCGTAACCTCAGGTGTACCGTGGGCTAAGTCCTGTTTTCCCAGGGAAAGAACCACAGTCGGCGACAACCTGAGGGCACCGCTCGAGAGCCCCGTGGGGTCCAGTTCTCTGAAACCGGCTCTGGGAGGCAGCCTTGTCCAGGAGCACCACAGTTCTGCAAGGCTGCAGGAGCTTATGGGTTTGCTGTGAAGTACACGCCAAACATGTGTGTTCCCCAAATAACATCGGAACGATACTGGGAACATTAAAACCATTCTTACCCTTCTGGAAGCAATCTCCAGTTAAATTGGTTACTGTTTCCCCTTTCTTATCGCCTCATCACCAACCCCAACTCTACATCCACACGTCTGCATGGGGGAGAGGGAAAGCGTGGGGTAAATGCTCCACGACCGCAAATACCTTCGACGACCCCAGAACAGCTCTCGGCTCACGTTTTGAGGTTCCCTGCTGCATACGATCAGCCGCAGGAAGACGTGTCCTTCACGGCTGCAGGCTCGGCTCCGTGCACATGATGGGGTCCCCTTTTATTTGCAGCTCCTCAATTCCTCAGACACCATGTGGCTTCCCTGAAGGGAAAACCGTGCAGGTCCGGCTCCATGTGGTCTACGTTCAGACGGAAAAGCCTCTTGTGATTAACTCGGCCTCGGTGTGTCCTTTGGAATGTGGAACTTCAGTGGGGGTTTTGATTAGTTATCCACATTTCCAATGCGGACTCAGATAAGCTTCATATAATGGAAAAAGCAGATAAATCTAGCTCCTTTGATGCCAAATCGAATACAGTTCTCCCACTAGCTGTGACCTTGAGCAAGTTCACTTGACATTGTCAGATCGCTGTGTCCTGCCCACCTCACCTCGCAAGGCTGTTCTTTGTCACCCGCAAAGCCCTGTACCAGCAAGGGACAGTTGTGGGTCTTTGTAAGCACACTGCCTTCTCCCACTTTGTTTCTGACAGTTTCCTTATGCCGCCCCACCGCCCCAAGAACCAGTGAAGACCCTCAGAAGCCTGATCAACATCCGAAAGGACACACTAAGACTCGTCAAGTAAGTCCCCGGGGCCCGGGCCGGTTGCCCTCCTTGGAGCAGGGGCAGCCAGCTCCCCCAAGAGACTCGAGGAACAGTTGTGCCGGCCCCAGAGCCTGATGGTCCGGCCTCGGGCAGGGCACTGTACCCCGTAGACTAGGTTCCCCCCACATCTAGTTGTTCAGACTTCAAGCGATACCTAGTCCGTGTTTGTGAAGAACTTAGCTTTCTGGGAAGCCGTCGTTATCGCTACTTTGTGAATTTTTTCTTTTCTTAAGAATTATTGAGGGAATTTTGCAGATACCTCAGCAAGCCTGTGTAAAAATGGGGTATTTGAAGTTGGGATATGAAATCCATATTTATTGCTGATATTTACTTCTTAAATTTCTTCTCTGTATGAGATTGAGAAGGCCTAAGAATGCCTTCCTCTGAAAAACTCCAAGTGCCCTGGGCTGGTTGTTTAATCACCATCATCAATATTAATTATCATTGACATCCCTCTTTGTCCCCGAGATAGTGTGATTTTTAAACCGATGCCACTGGGAGCTGTGCTGCACCAAGAGGGAAGTGTAACCAGGAGGCAGCGGGGGGACGGTGGCCGTGGGGGGAAGCTGGCCAGGGGAGGTGGGAAGCATCCCTGGCAGAGAGGCAAGAGGGACTCACCAGGGTGACAAAGGGAGAGGCCAGGATGGTGGCCCTGTGCCCGTGCTTGGGCCCAGGGTCCGGAAGGGACCTCCTCAAAAAGGTGAAGCACACAGAGTGCCTGGTGCAGCTGGCCACGCAGCCAGGACGCCAGTAGGGTCTGGGATCAACCTAGTGACCAGGTGCATAGGAACTAAGCAACTGAAAAACGGAAGGAGCGCGAACTCTAAGGAAAACGTGAGCAGGAAGCAAACGGCGATCAGCCTCCAGCGGGGCTGAGCCGAGAACCATGTGGATAGAGTCGCAGTACTAGGCACCCGCGCACGGAATGGACAAAACTGTGATGGAACCGCCCTGGGGACAGGGGAGCACCTTTCCGGGGCCCGAGTGGGGAAACAGAAAGACGCCCCAATTCCACAGTCGGGGGTCGACAGATGGCGCCTAAAGCTGAAAAATCGAGAGGTAGCGACCGGGGCGTGTTACTTAGAAACGTGCAGATGCGTGGTTGGGTCAGAGTGGTCTCCCCTAAGAGGAGGAGAGGGGAAGGAGGGGGGCCCGCTGCTTTTCACAACAGGCCTTGTGGAAACTAAACGGTGGGATTAGTAATTTCGATCACAATGAAAAAAGAAGTCTGGCAAATGCCCGAGGATGTTCACCGGAGAGCTGGGAAATACCGGAAATCACTGAATGCTCAGCGTGGTGGGAATGAAGTCCTCTGCCATCGGAGCCGAAGTTTACAGTCAGGGAGACAAGCCACAATATGTTCAGTAAAAATAAAATAAAATAAAAGGTGAATTAAAAGATGCCGACTTGCTGTCCCGCAAATGCTGAGTCTTGGTGGTTTTCTAGGTGTGCTGAGGAAGTGAAGACCCCTGGGGAAGAGGCCAGCAAAGCTAAAGTCCATTACAATGTGGAGTTCACCTTTGACACGGATACCCGGGTGGCCATCACCATCTACTACCAGGCCACCGAGGAGTTCCAGAACGGTATTGCCAGGTAAGAATGGGAGACCCGTGAGCCACCGCCTCCCAGGTGGGTCAGCGTCCATGCCTTACGCTCTCACGTGTGCAGGAAGACATTCTTCTTCTACAACCCGGTGCCATCTGGGTCCTGCACTTGGCTTTTCTTACAGTGCCCCATGTCTCCACCTTTTCTCTCTGAATGGTGCTGTCGTGGTACAGTGGCAGATGGCAGCAAGGCCCTTTGGCATCATTAAGATGCTGTTAGATGCTATGACGCTACCTTTCTGGGGATGTGGGGATGGCAAAGATGAGTTTAATAGCATTACCAAGCAAGAGCACAGGGGACAGATAATAAAGGAGGTCTGGTCTGCTCTGCTCTGCTCTGCTCTGCTCCCCTCTGTTCCCAGAGCCTGTTGATACTTGGGAGCAGGCCTGAGATGGAGGCCATCAGATCTGCCTGGACTACAGACCTAATTCTTGCTCTGTTCCCTACTTTGATCAATAGCTATATCCCCAAGGACACCAGCCTGCAGTCGGAGACAGTGCACTACAAGCGAGGGGTGTGCCAGCAGTTCTGCCTGCCCTCCCACACCGTGGACCCCTCCGAGTGGGCTGAAGAGGAGGTAAGCCACCTCTGGTGCAGGTGACAGGCTGCTGGGAGGAAGCGCAGGGCAGGCATAGCCCCGGGCGGGCCTGGGAGCCAGCTAGGACCATGGCCAGCAGCAAAGGGGCTGCCCAGGTGCTTGAAGGTCACGCTCACCGTCTGCCTTGTAATTTCTTCGTGCCCTCAAAAGGATACACCTAACCTTGTCATTTTCCTATTCCAAAGTAGCCTGTCAGCCTAGGATATTTGGAGAAGATCATGTTCAAAGAAAAGAGCCTGCACATTACAGCGTTGTACATTATGAGATTTTAAAACGAAACGGGTGGCCTTGGATCAAACAGACGTAGGCAGTTCCGAGGTTGATGACGGATGAGCAGAGATGAGGTTCTGGTGCCCCCCCCTTCTGATGGATTACTGTGCCACGGAAACGTGTCAAGTCCTTCTTTTTTTCTTTTTTTCTTTCTTTCTTTCTTTCTTTCCCTTCAGCTTGGCTTCGATCTAGACCGAGAGATTTACCCTTTAGTGGTCCACGCCGTGGTGGATGAAGGCGATGGTACGGTGCTCTCTGTCTTTGCCATACACACTGCCCTTTGGTGGCACAAGTGGCCCCACAACAAGACACCATCTCTGGGTGTCAGCCAGCGGTCTACACCCCCCCAACGTGTGTTCCCGAGCCCCTGGGGGCTGACGAGAACACCGCCCCTCTCGTGACCGCCCAGACCATCTCCCAATTGCAAGGACCTGGGCGGGTCAGTGGGCATCAGAGTGTATTGTCTGGTTCTCTCCTCCATCCGTGCGCCTTTATTTCTTTCAGAGTACTTTGGCCATTGCCACGTACTGCTGGGCACTTTTGAAAAGGTAAGGGAGTAGTAGCCTTATGTTTAACTCTGCCTTGCATGCGAGGAGCCGTGTAACCCTTTGCTGGCTGCCCGAGCTCAGCAGAATGGGGCTGGCTTGGGAGGCTGTGGGAGAGTTGAAGGAACCCCGTGCTGGGGCAACGGGTCTGCTTCCAACTTGGCCACCACTGGCTGCATGGCCTTCCACCCCTGAGGCCTGGTAGACCAGAGACTTGCAAGCCCCTTCCGGCACTGGGAGTCTGTAATTCCGCATGGCGGGGAGGTGCAGGGGGTCCCAGAACATGTGTAACCGCGGGACGTAGCAAAAGCGCAGCGGTGCCTGGTTGCCCTCCTCCCCATTGTAACTGTTGTGTTTCCATTCCAGCACACAGACGGGACTTTCTGTGTCAAGCCCCTGAAACAGAAGCAAGTGGTGAGTGTCTGGGGGCCAGGGGCTGTTGGTGTCCGCTTCCTTCTTTCTCTCTCTCAGACCTCTTCTTTCCCTTCCACCAGCTTTTTTTAATCAGAGAGGAAAAGGGCACGCTTTTGTGTGTTAGAAACTACTTGGGTGGCCTGAAGGGAACCCTGATTTTTATGGCCTGTCTCGTCCCAGAACTGTCGCTGTTGAGGCAGCCATTAGTTGGACAAACGGCTGCAGATTTGTCTCCTGACATGAGGTGTCCGAGAACTCTTTTGATCTCAAATGCCAGGCCTGAAACGTTTCGGGCTAAAGGAGGAAGTGTTGGTGCCCAGGTCAGGCCAATTCAGAGCCCTTGGCTTAACTTATCCCGCCATGGCTTTTCTAAAATTCAGTTTGCTGGCCATCTGCCCCGCTTCCAGAATGATCGACAAGTTACGCATATGTCTGCCGGAAGTCCTAACCCCACTCTGTCTGCCCATACTTTCTTCCCACTCTTGCAGAAGCAGGAGGAGAGTCATAGGGGGTGAGGAGGG
Organism: Lyroderma lyra; assembly: GCA_004026885.1. Lineage (NCBI taxonomy): Eukaryota > Metazoa > Chordata > Mammalia > Chiroptera > Megadermatidae > Lyroderma > Lyroderma lyra. Next base: position 41,582 of record PVJL010011217.1, read on the forward strand.
GACAGCGGTGCCGGTGGCCTTGGCAGCCCCCGCGCCCCCCGCCCCCCCCCCCGCAGGTGGGTGACAGATACCTGAAATCCTGCCTTCTTTTTGGTTAAGCGCTCTCTCGTCTGCACGAGGTCAGGACTACTGAATAATACCTTAGTCTGAATTTGTTGATGGTGTCCTTTCTGATGTAATAACTGAGTTGAAACAGGTTTTAAGAGAGGCAGAGGAGGAAACGGATCCCAGGCCCAGGGTGCTGCCGGGAAAGACCAGGCCTCAGGGAGCTGCCCCCTGGGGAGGCCCCATTCTCTAGGAGGCCCGGTTAGGGGGGCGGCTGGGAAAATGCTCCATCTGTGTCCCTGTTGCTAGACCGGCAGTGGCAGCAGGCTTCGTCAAACTGGAGCGTGGGATACGCATCGGTGCCAGGCTAGCTCCTGAGGGCATCCGTGGGGCGGAGGCCAGGCAGGGGCGGTGCGGCTCGAGCCAGCTTCAGCCCTGATTGGCCCAGGCTGCTGGGAGTGGAACGGGACATTGAACTTGGGGATTTAAGAAACAGGGACAAGAGGGGTGACGTTCTGCGTGTCAGAGATGGGTGGCCCCGTGGCGGGTGAGGCGCTCAGGTGGCCTCTCCTGCGAGGGCTTGCGGCTCCCTTTCTCCCTTCCCCTCCTTTCCTTGCCCGTTCCTTCTCCTTGTCCTCACTTTCTCTTTCCATCCCTCCGTACAGCGTGCAACCTAACGTGTACTTCGTAGCTAATGCTCCTGTCCCGATGCCTCTCCTTCCATCCTTTCCTTTCGGAACGGTCCGTAGCAGTGAGGGGCAGGCCAAGTACTGTCGCTGGGGGGGTGTAATAGTAGGTGAATTAAACATGTGATTTTCCTTCCTCTCTCGAAAAGAAAACCTAGTAAATAGAAGCATCCTTTCCTTGTCACGGCCTTTAATGTTTTCCATTGCGAACAGTTGTCCTTGGTTACCAAGGGGACAGGTAGTTCCCACTCTCATGGGCCAGTCGAGTCAGCCTGCCCTTGAACGTGTGTGTTTGCTCCTCAGGTAGATGGGGTCAGCTACCTCCTTCAGGAGATCTATGGAATTGAAAACAAGTACAACACACAAGATTCCAAGGCAAGTTCAAGCCCACATGCTGAGTGTCCTGGGGGAGGGTCAGATCTGAGCCCCCTACCATGAGCTGGAGACAGCCGTTCCCAGAATAAGTGGGACTGAGCGTGCGCACACACCTGGGAAACTACGAGGTCAGTGTGCACGTGAGGTTTTGTGCTGGGTGCTCGTCTCCGCGCTTCCGGCGAACAGCCTCGTAAAGAACATGTGGGACACGTGCGCGTCTTGGTGTCATTGGCTAAACTTCTGTCTCCCCGGCCAGGTGGCTGAGGACGAAGTGAGTGATAACAGTGCTGAGTGTGTGGTATGTCTCTCGGACGTCCGGGACACCTTGATTCTGCCCTGTCGCCACCTCTGCCTGTGTAACACCTGTGCAGACACCTTGCGCTACCAGGCCAACAACTGCCCCATCTGTCGCCTGCGTAAGCCCGGAGCCACGGGGCGGGCGGCGGGTGGAGCCTGCTGTGTCCAAATGCTGGTGGGCGCTGGGAGGGAGCACGTGGTCCTGTCTGACCCTTGTGCCAGAGTGTCCTGGTGGCATCTTTTCTCCCCTGCAGCCTTCCGGGCACTGCTTCAGATCCGAGCCATGAGGAAAAAATTGGGCCCCTTGTCCCCCACCAGCTTTAACCCCATCATCTCATCCCAGACGTCTGACTCGGAAGAGCATTCGGTAAGTGGGCTCAGAACCACGACCCCTGTGAAGCAGGCACTGTCACCTCCTTGCTGGCTGGTCTCCCCTCTCCTCCTCCTTTACGTGTCTCTGCAGCACGTAATTAGACCCTGGCACGCGGAAGTAGTCAGTAAGCTGGCCGAGCCCTGTGTGGTGTTAAAACCAGCCCGTATTATCATGCAACAGAAAAGTGGATGCTGGCCATTAAAACCCCCTTTCCTCACCGGAAACCCCATGTCCAGTTGATGTGGACCGTTCCCAGGGCGCTCTGCTCTAGCTTTACCCCGGGGGAGTCCAATGCACAAACTCCCCCAAGCAGAAACAAGGCAGTGCAGTGAGTGTGTTGGATTTGAATACAAAAAAGTTTTTTACCTGAATCCTCAAAGAAGGTAATTTTTCTTCATCCAGTTTCATGGTTCAGTGGCTAGCAGGCGAGTAGATGAAGTTTTTCCCCTCGGCTCCAGGCGGAAGTGGTAGCATCAAAGCCTCCTAGCCGTGTAGACTAACTAGCAGACACGGGCCTTCTTAGCGTTAGACAAGATCTACTCGTCAGTATGTGGTAGTGTGGTAATTCGCTAGCTATTTGGGGAGGAAAGGTCAGTTTAGCACTTTACCCCGTACCAGATAACAAATTCCAGGCGGAATAACTAGTTCACTGTATTAGAAACAAAGCAAACCAAACAAAACATTGCAATTCTAGAATAAATTACACACAGTTCTGGTTGACTCTGGACAGGAGAGGGCTTGCTAAGCTTAACATAGTGGAACACCACAAAAAAAGAATGTGCAGATTTTACCGCATAAAAAATTTTTTTAAAATTCATTTTTATTGTTAGACTTATTGGGGTGTGCATAAAAAATTTAAAACTTCAGAAGTGTAAAAGATAATCAAAATTAAGAGACAAAAATCAAATTATTTAGGGAGTTCCCTGATGGTGTAGTGGCTTAAGGCTTCGGCGTTGGCGCTGTCAGTGCTGCGGCCTGGGTTCGATTCCCAGCCAGGGAGCTACCCACATACAAAAAGCAAAAAAAAAAAAAAAAAAAAAAAAAAAAAAAAAAA
>PVJL010011218.1:0-44259 GCA_004026885.1 Lyroderma lyra
TGGCAGCAAACCAAATGTTTTTTTCTGTGTCTGTCAATCTGTTCCTGTTCCACTTGTTTACGTTCTTTGGATTTCACCTGTAAGCAAAGTCAGCTTGGATCTGTCTTCCTCTGACACTCCACTCAGTGCAGTACCCTCCTTGTCTTTTAATTGGAGTTTTTAATCCATTTAAATGGAAGGTAATTGTTGATGTGTACCTCTTGCCATTTTATTGTTCATATTTTGCTTCCCACCCCACCCCCATCTTAAAGCAATCCCTCTAACATTCCTTGTAGTACTGGTGTGGTGGTGATGAACTCCTTTAGCCTTTTCTTGTCTGAGAAGCTCTTTATTTGTCCTTCGATTTTGAATGACAGCCTTACTGGGAAGAGCCATCTTGATTGTAGGTCCTTGCTTTTCATTCATTGAATGTTTTCTGCCACCCGCTTCTGGCTATAAAGTTTCTGTTGAGAAATCAGCCGACAGTCTTATGGGAGCTCCCTTATAAGTAACTAGTTGCTTTTCTCTTGCTGCTTTTTGGATTCTCTATTTGTCTTTAACCTTTGCCATTTTAAATATAGTGTGTCTTGGTGTGGGCTTATTTGGGTTTATCTTACTTGTGACTCTCTGTGCTTCCGGGGCTTGTATGTCTGTTTCCCTCTCCAGGATAGGGAAGTTTTCGGTCATTAATTCTCCCAATAGGTTCTCGATTCCTTGCTTTCTCTCTTCTCCTTCTGGTACTCCTATGATATAAATGTTGTTGTGCTTGATGTTGTCCCAGAGGCCCTTTAAGCTATTCTCATTTTTTTGGATTCTTTTCTCTTTTTGCTGTTCCGACTGAATGTTTTCTGCTAACTTGTCTTCTAATTCACTAATTCAATCCTCTGCTAGACTGTTGGTGATTCCTTCTATTGCATTCTGATTTTCAATTATAGTATTCTTCATTTCTGACTAGTCCTTTTTTATGGTTTCTGTGTCCCTCTTTATGCTTGCTATCTCTCTGTTGAAGATTTCACTAAGTTCCTTCAGCATCCTTAAAATTGTCATTTTGAGCTCTATACCTGATAGGTTGCTTGTGTCCATCTTGTTTAGTTCTTCTGGAATTTTTCTGCTGTTCTTTTATTTGAGATGTATTATTTTATTGTTGTTGTTTCCTCATTTTGGATACCTGTCTTTTGTTTTTTTTTATGTATTAGGTAGGTCTGCTATGTCTCCCCATATTGCTGGATAGCCTTATGTAGTAGGTGCCCTGTGGGGCCCTGGCACTGTCTCCCTGGTCACCTGGGCTGGGTGCTCTATAGAGATTCTGTTTTGATGCCAGTGATGCCAGTGCTGTGCCTGGAGCTACTCAGCAAAAGTCTCAGTGCCACACCATTGCTGGTCATCGCCAGCCTGGGACCTGCTGACTTAAATAGTTTTCCAAGGAAGATTGCAATTTCTGTGGGGCTGGTTGTTTACTGGGGAACATGCTTCTCATTTTGGCGGAGTGGGTGAGGTGGGGTCCCGGTGAGTCAGCAGGGTGGAGTGATTGGATCTCACCAGACCAGCCAGGTTCAGAGTTGGCCATGAGGGGGCGGGCGCAACACAGGAAAGATGGTGCCCAGCAGCCTGCTGTGTGAGAGGAGCACACACCCAGCAGAAATGGCGACTGTCCTCCAGCCCTTGCTCCAAAGCCACACACCTCAGTCTGCCCCCGTATGCCTCCAACACCCCAAGTCACTATCCTTCTGTCGCAGTCCAGGGTGAATACCTACAAGGGACTGAGTCTGTGTGGGCACTTTAAGAGGACGTCTAGGTTTCCCGGAGCCTTCCGTCCCAACTGGACGGTTGGAGTCCCCACTGTTTTTTAAGTCAGATGTTGTGGGGCTCCTCCTCCCAGTACCAGTGCTCTGGGCTGGGGAGCCGGCTGTGGGGCTGGGGTCCCTCGCTCCTCCGGGGGGAACCTCCGACTGCGATATCCCTCCTGATTCTCTGCTGCCACCGGAGGTTCGGCTCCCTTCGTGTCTGCGCCCCTCCTGCCAGTCTCGCGTGGCCGCTTCTTAGTGTCCTTAGTTATAAAGCTTCTGTGCAGCTGGACTTCAGATGGTTCCCCAGGTTGGCTGGTCAATAATTTAGTTGTAACTTTAATGTGTCCACTGAACGAAGCAGGCACAGTGTTTATCTACTCCATCTTGGACCTCCCAGTATCCTGCTTTTTTGACATTGTACTATATTGGTATAATTTTCTCACATCATTAAATACCTTTTCAAAATGAATGCATACTATCCCATCATGTTTATATACCATGTTTAGGTTTATTTAACCTAAAATTTTTGATATTATAAACAAAGCTATGATGAATTCTTGCCCACATATAAATCTAGAATGACATGGGCCTAAAGACCCCCTTAGCCATTACTGCAGAATGCCCCACTGGTTTTAGATCATTTCAAGCATGGGGAGACAATGGTCCATTTCCAGTCAGTGTGCCAAAGAGCATTGTTTTTCTTTCCCAACACCGCTTCGTCTACTCCATCTCCTTGTGCTTCTCTCATCCATTGGTAAGACCTGCCAGCAGGTGATGTTTGGGCCTAGAATTCCTGACATTTTCTAAGTTTCTTGAAGGTCAATCTAGCTGAAACCATTCATCTAAATTTAAAATAAATTGATTTCTTTATATCACGTTGAGCAGTGACTTGATAGGCATTATAGTGCATTATAATCTCAGTTGATTATATAATGACTGCATTATAATCTCAGAAGCAAATAGAGGGCAGGAAAAAAAAAAGAACAGCAATGAAAGAAAGATTTTGCAAAGGAGGAAATTTGTTGGGAATTTTGACCTGCACTTACTGAAATAAAATATCAGTCAGACTCCTTCTGAGTCATCACACATAGGATTTGAGAACTTTTCACGTAAGCAAGTTAACTTGAATGCAATCTGTTTAACATTTTCTGAAGTCAAACCAATTACACTTAACATCCACCCACTAGCATATCGTAAATGATTTACCTGGGAGTCCCTTTCAATAAAGTTCACCTTCAGAAAGTAGCAGTCAGAAAGGCTTCAGTAAAACCAGACTTGTTTTTACATGTGAAACTGCTGGGCTTTTCCATTTGGATAAATCAACTGAATTCAGGTCTAAATAGAGTGAGTTCTTTGTTGTTGTTAGTATGAGCTTTCCTTGGCCTCGAATTGTTCTGTTTATTCATGGTGGAGAAGGACCGTGCTTCTTGTTTTTAAATCAGAGTGGTACTTCCTAACTCTGTAAGCAAATTGAAGATGCTCGTGTCCGTCAGAACCACCACAGTGAATCACAACACTACGTGAATAGTTATGCATTAGAATAAAGTTCAAGGATTGCCAATTCCAATCATGTTTTCTCCATGAACTCTGAATCCATCATTTCTAATCATCTTTAATATAAGCACCCTTTTGTAAAACTTTTTAACAGACCCAAGCTTGTTTGAGATAATAGAATATCAATCATTATAGAACTTACTCCACTAGGAACTAGCTATGTGGCCTGAGGTCTATTGTTGAGTTTTCTTTTCCTTATCTGTAAAATGGGGACAGTTGAGCTACTCATTTTTAAAAATGAGATTCTAATGATTTCACAAAGTGTTTTAATTTTTTAACTTCAATTTACCAGCAGGAATAAACATCAGTTGAACTACAGTTGTTCCTAATGACTGACATTGTACTCATTGACACTGAAGTTTTGATTTGACTTTGGAACGTTCGTGAAGTAATTTCTAAATAAATAGATTCGTAAGGATAATGCATTTCCAAAGTAAATTTGTTCTGTTTCTTTGCTTGCTTTGCCATTTTCAGAAATTTGGAAGTACAGAGATAAACATCTTGAATTGTTCTGCTGAAAATAAGCATTTGGGGCAAAAGAGCTCCAGATAATAATGATCAGCATAAGGACAGGGTAAATCTTGGGAATTTCTGGGAAACTGATGACATCTGAGTGTTCCAACCACAGCAAAGTAATGGGTGACAATAAGGGAAACACAAATCAGAGGGTTCATTGAAATTGTATCTAACTTCAGAGTTTAGGAGGTCAAACCAGGTAGAAGACTGACTCAAACTTGGTGATTATCAAACTTAGCCAGAAGGACCCAAAGTAAGAGAAGACAGTACGGCCAAGGTCAAAAGACAGGCAAATGGAAATGAAGTGACACCAGAAAACAGCACAGTGGATGTTGGATCTCTTTTCCTGACCTCTCTCCCCTCCTCTTCTGGTGATAGCATGCTGATTTCACTTGAGAGAACTGTGTCCTCCCTTCCTTGCTAGTCAGTCCCTTAGCCAAGAGGTTGGGCACATCAACCTCTTCAGGAATTTGAATCTTCATCTGAAGAGGCAAGGATCTTATTCATCCTGACAGCCGTGCCCTGAGACACCCTCTGTTAGTTTTTGTACCTTGATCCTCACAGCAGCCCCGAGGCTGATCCCTTCTGAGGCCTGTTTATTTAACTTTTCTTCAACTTCTATGTACTACCCCATGTCATTCCAACAAATTCCTCTTTTATCATGGAGTTAGCCTAAATAACTTCTGTTGCTTGCCACCAGAGAACCCTGGCAAGGATTCAGGAATCCAGGCAGCAGTCCTGGGCCAGCAGAACTGGTGGGTCAGCAAGGTTCTACCCCAGCCAAGTAGTCTCTTATATTAACGTGTGAGGAGAGAGTTACCCTCAGAAGTGGCAAATTCAGGACAGCAAGTGCACATGCGTGAACGTTAGCTGGGCAACTGATCTGGCAGTGGCCCAAAATGGCCTGAGGAATGTGAGAACTAAGTTACTGATTAATCATTGCTTATCACAAAATTATGGGGCACTTTACATTTATATGTCTAGCATGAGTGCTAGCCCAGGTAAACATCAAGACTGACTCAGTCTGTAAAAGAGATAGTACTTCTTGAAATGTTCTCTTCCCAAAAGATGTAACTTGAAATAACTACTTGACTGGGGCATTTCACTGAGGTCAACTTGCTTGTCAGCTTGGTTTCAGCCCTCATCTATGCCCCTCAAGAGGTGATGGTCCTTGCATTTTTGTATCCAGAAGAACCTGGTCAAATGTTTTGCTTCACTAATTTCTTTTAGTATTTATTTCTAAGTCTATTTTCATGAAATATGCCCTTTTACTTTGTAAGGCCTGCCTTTTCTTCTCCACCAGCAAATAATTTTTTAACTGCTCTAAATAACTTAATATGAGCATGTTTAAAGTTCATACCCAGAACCAACCAAACCAAATAGAGTATCTTAAGTATATAAAAAGTCTAACCCTTTTTATTTTTCATTGTGCACGTTTTGGAAAAATTCTTTCTAAACTTGTATACACATTCCTGACCCTTACTTTGCAGAGCTGCCTCATCGGACTTTTGACATTAGGTTGAATTTTGTTGTTGTTTTTTAAGAAGTGAATTCAGTCCACGAAAATGTAAAAAGTAGAAAGCTTCTGGCCAAGTGCAAATTTAGTTCATTACTGATTAAATGAAGGAGGGGTGGCCTGAGGTGATTTGCCACAGGGCTCTCTCACTAATCACCCCAAGTAGTTAGTGCATGGTGCTTACAAGGTCAGATAGAACCTCCATGGGGACTATTAGCTTCTAGCTGTCTGAGAAAAAGAACAATTTTAGATGTTGTTTTTGTCCTTGAATATAAGGCAAAGCAGTCATTCCTACTGGAAAAACAATGCAAAATGTAGGTTTTAAGGTGGTGTATTCACCTGTAAAGATAAAAGGGTTATATATTTTCTTTAATTTGTTATACAGTATACCGAATTCCCCACTCCCATACCATGTTGCTATTTTAATCTTTTATAACTATTTGGCCCTGTTGAGACCAGAGTGTGGGGCCCTATCCCTTGGGGAATTGTGGTCCCCACAGAAAATGGTGAATATTCCATTAACAAGCAGGAAAGAAGTGAAAAGAGACTGAAATTCAAAAGGAAAGCCTTCGACCAGTAGTTGTCAAACTTTAGTCCACAGAACAGTTCTTGGTGGAGCTTATTTTAAAATGCAAATTGCCTGGCAAAATCCTCATGGCGTGGCCTAGAAATCTGCACTTGTCACATCCCAGTTGATTCTGGAGTAAGTTGTTCTTAGAGGTATCCCAGAGGGATGAAACAAAGGAGAATGCCTGCCTGTCTCTGGGTCTCCTCCTTGGGCCTGGAGCTGCAGACCTGTGAGCCACCAGAAGAATTTCCAGATGTTCATGTGTTAGCCTCTCCTACATGGAGTCTGCCCAGCATTGGGCAAGGGGGCTCCCACGGAACAGGATTGGACTGTCCACTGTCAACCAGGATGACAGGTGGAGCATTAGTTAGTTATTTTGTTTCTAAGCCTTTAGTAAAGATTTTTGGGAGGACAGGAGAAGGAAATTATTTGTATGATTTTTTAGTGTCTATCCAAGCCTCTCCTCTACCACCATCATTGGTGGTGTTGTGAGAATTGTGTGACATAAGGCACATTGCATACCAAGAGGTGAAATAATTTAGCTCTTTTGATGGTGAGGTTGGTTGATGATGATTGCCCAGCAGCGATGATTGTGATGACATCATTGTCTCAGCTGCCATACTAGAAATTATGGGAAGAATGCAGTAAATTAAACCCCTCTCCCCGCAGGCCGGTGGGGATGGTGGCGTCAATGCTTCTGCTCTCCTAAGGACAGGTAACACAGGTAGCAGCTAAGACCTCCAAGGGGAATTTGAATTGGGTTGACTCAAAATCAAAGCTACAGAGTCCAGCCACTTCCCACAAGGAGGTTCTTCCTCTGTTGTCACCCTAGGAGGCTCTTCAGTTGGGTTTTATTAAGGGGACAAGCAGGAGCCCCTCATTGTAGATCTGAATAGGACTGGTATGCCGTGGGGGAGAGTGTACTGCTTGCCATCCATTTTTGAGAGGCATTCTATAAAATGAAATGTCCTTGTTTCAGAATACAAGTGAAGAATGTGAAAGGCTCCCTTTTTAATTCTCTGTCATAACTCAACTTATAAAACTCATATTAATACTTACTTTATAGATTCACTTTACCACATATTTACATTAATTATTCACTTTCGTGTTGGACAGTGTGAAATGTATATGAACCTATGTAACAATAAGTCATGTAATAATTAGACTTCATTGTGTGAGGGTTAAAGAAAAACATAGTTCATTTAGTTGGGCACAATAGCTAGTGACTATACATATAATTCACTGTACACAGCAGATGCACCCTAGCAAAAGCACTAGGCAAACAAATGTTCAAAAATCAAACTACGTTGTTAACTTACATCTTTAAAAGAAATTTTGAACCTATCAAGAAATAAACATTTAAGAATCAGGTGTATATTTAAGTATTAACTGTATCTTAAACATACTTCTCAGGAAAAATTAAATAATACATCACTGCTAGCTAGCAATACACAGCCAAGCTGTAGAGAAAATGAAAAAAAAATTAGTTCTTGACAATCATAAACTTAGGTGCTTGTCAATGAGACAGAAAATTCTATCTGGAACAACTTATTAGAGACAACTCAGAACAGCCTGTCAGTGATCGTTTCCTCACTGATGAGACGTTTTCCAGGTATTTGCAGTACACATGGTGAAATTGCAGATGCATAGCAATGCATTTCCTCTAGCCTTGTAATTAAGATGACATACGAGTATCGTGTTTCAAAGGTCAGAGGGCCTTACTCAAGGTAAGAGAGTAGTTCTCCATCTTCTTGAATCAGGGACTCCAGCAACTTTTCAGGTATCGACTCACTAAGTTGCAGAATGGGTTCTTCCACAAACTTAGAAAATTGGAGGGAGGGTGAGAGGAAGGATGAGGGAGTAGTGGTGATCACACCGCTCTGAGTGGGACAGGACTCGTAAATCTGGCAGTGCTTTAGGATGGGGTGGCATGACGAGGGCCCTGCATGGCAGCAGGGAAGAGCTGTGGACAGCCCGAGGGAGTCGGCGTGCTGTCCTGGACACACACGAGGGCTATGCAGAAAGTATTCAGCCATGTAATATGAAAACTAGAGGCATGTATGGCTGGATTTTTTTTTTCTGGACAGCCCTCAGATACCTGGATGAGGCATTTCTGATAGGGAACAGAGCTTCTCCCAGTATCTTAAGAAATCAAGTTTTCTGGAAATGTACAGTCCTGTAAGAGGAACAGGAGTCTCGGTCTTGAGGCAGGTCTCGTGGATAAAGGAAGTTCTTTTAGGAACGTGCAGGTCTAGTCCCCAGGTTACCTCATGGTCCCTTCAACAGCAGGAATTGCAGCAACTCGGGAAGTTTCTGCTTCTGTGTCCTGCCCCACCCAGCCAACCAGCCGAACCTCTGGCTCGTGGTTCTGTTCACTCAGTTTCCACTCCCTCGTGGTTGCCGCTCTCTCACATCTTCTCCTGCCAGGGCGCACCCCTTCCGCCTTCTCTCCCACTACCAGACACCTGAGTCCGGGCTCCCCGGGGAACCTGATTGGTCCGCGGGACAGTCACCTACCTTGGTCCGATCAGCTGTGCCCAAGGATGTGGTCTGTCCTAAACTCTCAAACCACAATTCCTATTATTTTGCAATAATGGGCTCTTCTGAGAACAATGCCCCAAATTGCTTCTTTTTAAAAATTAAAGTAAATGTTAGTAACACCAGTTATTATCTGATTGTTCTGCTCCAATAGAAAAGTACCTTAAGTCCAGTCTGACAACTTTTTTTTTTTTTTTGTAGAAATCCTGGCTTTTTCTAAGTTGTTAAAGGACTTTTAAAAATAAATTTAGGTATTAACATTGGATTTTTTTTTTTAAGTACCTAGAGTTAGCGAGTGATAACTATTTTGACATTGCACCCTTTTCTCTAGGAGATTTGTTGTCCAATTCTGTTTATAAGCACATATTTGACACTGAAAAACGGATCCCAAATAGACTCTTCAAAGCTCAGCGATTCATTGTGAGACATTGGCTTAACACAAAATGCTTTTACATAACCCATGCCACCGAGAGGGATATCCGGTCAGCTATTTTTAAAGCCTTCTCCCCCACACCATCTCACGTAACATAGTTACAACAGCTTGCTGAGAAATTTGGCACAGGTTCTGTGATTCGTGAAATGAAAAATCAAATAAAATGTTTTTAACTTGCCTAAAACCAGAACCATTTTCACTTAAGTGTGCTGCATACCACAGAAATAACTTTCTGGATTATATACACATAGTTTTATACAGAATATATCAATGCAGAAAACTATATTCTGCATACCTCTATGTGTATATATATGGGGTCCAACAATTAATTTCATGAATTTATCCTAGAAAAAGTGCTACATACCTCATTGCTGAATATCACTACGGTCACTTTTGAAATACTGCCCTTGGGAAGCTATGCATGGACACCAGCACCTTGTCCACCCCTCAAAGCCATTTTGGAACTCTTTTTCTGGAATGGCCATTAGAACTGTCGTCATATTACCCTTGATGTCCTGAATGTCATAAAAATATCTTCCTTTCAATATTTCCTTTATCTTTGGGTAAAGAAAAAAGCCATTAGGGACCAGAACAGGTGAGTAGGGAGGGTGTTCCAATACAGTTATTTGTGTACTGGCTAAAAACTCCCTCACAGACAGTGCCGTGTGAGCTGGCGCATTGTCCTGATGCAAGAGCCGTGAGTTGTTGGCAAAAGTTCAGGTCATTTCTGTCTCACTTTTTCATGCAGCCTTTCCAGCACTTCCAAATAGTAAACTTGGTTGACTTTTGTCCAGTTGGTACAAATTTATAATGAACAATCTCTCTGGTATCAAAAAAGTTTAGCAACATCGTTTTGACTATTGATTTGGACAACAGAACTATTTTGGTCATGGAGAATTGACTGACTTCCATTGTGCACTTTGACACTTTGTTTCAGGGTTGTATTGGTACACCCATGTTTCATCACCAGTGATAACATGGCCCAAAACATCGTCTTTCTTCTCCAGAATGTCTTGGCAAACTTCATCTCTCCCTTGCTTTTGTTGATGGGTGAGCTCCATTGGGACCATTTTTGCACACACCTTACTCATGCCAAGATTTTCAGTTACGATTTTCCTAATCATTTCTCTGTAGGTGATCACTTGGTGTAACGTGCTTCTCACAGTCAGCCAATGATTTTGATGCACAGTTTGATGAATGTTTGCAATATTTTCGTCAGTTCAGCTTGTTACCGGCTGCCCTGACCTCTCTTCATCAGTGACACTTTCTCTTCGCTCAGAAAAATATTTAATCCATTTGTACACTGCCATTTTCTTCATGACATCATCCCCATAAACTTGGAATAACATGTCCCTGATTTCACTTCCACTTGCCAAGTTTAACAAGAAATTTAATATTTGTTCATTGCTCTAATTCAAGTTCCAATATTCTCGCAACAGCACACACAAACACCCAGCAACAATAATGAACACCAGTCAGCATGATACCGCCACACATCAACACGAACACAGTTGTGAGACACAGATACACCAAGGTTATAATGCCTTACTGAGTTGTTTGTACTGTGCTGCCAATGTAAGTCCATGGTGGCAAGTTTGTGAACTTAATTGTCAGACCTTTATATGTATATAGATAGATATAGATATACACACACACACATACACACACATTTACACACACACATACATGTACACATAAACATACATATGAGGGCTGTCCGGAGAAAAATGTAGCCATCAGTGCCTCTATTTTTCATGTTACATGGCTGGATACTTTCCAGACAGCCCTCATATACACATATATATGCTTTTATGTATTGAGTTTATCATGTGAATAATTTCTAATGAATGAACTCATTCAGCCTGTCTTCATAGAACACTAATTGTGTGTCAGGTGCTGTGTTATAGCTGGGGCATGAGAGGGAAGAAGGTGAGCCTGCTCTCACAGAGCTTCCAGTCTGGTAAGGTTAGCCCATTGCCATGTCACATGAGAGGACTGCAACGTGGTGATAGAGAGTTCCTGCCAAAGTAGCACCTAGAGAGGTGTCAGAAGAGGTTTCCCAAAGCAAGTGGCATCCACGCTGAGACCTGAAAGGTGAGGGAAAGCAGGCAGGAAGGATGCAAAGGAAGAATCTTCCAGTAGGGAGAACAGTCCATCCTGGGCTGGGGCTTCCATTCGAGGGCCTACGAGACCAGAGTAGCCGGTCAAGGAGAGGAAGAAGAAAAGAGGCTGGAGAGGTAGGAGAGTTCCATCATACGGGGTCATGTAAAAGCATTTGAACTTGGCCTAAGAGTAATAGGGAGCACAGCAAGGTCTTGAGCAGGACTGAGATATGATCAGATCTATGCCTTTGGGAAGAGTGCCCTGGCTGTGGTGTGGGAAATAAATTGGAGGCATGATCGTGGTGCAGGTGAGAGATGGAGGTGATCTGAAGGAAAACAAGGGGCTCAAGCATGGAGAGAAGCAGGTAGATCTGTGAGTTATTTAGGCCTAATCAATATAACTTGATGATGGTAGATAGCTTGGCCTGCACGTACCCAAAGTCGACTTCAAAGCATCGCCCTCAACTGACTTGCACTCCATTCATTTTACAAACTAATTTCAGTAAACATTTTCTTATAGTAATATGCATTCCTTTTATCAAGAAAGAGTTAAATCACCCAAAGTTCAAGTTAGCAACCTTGCCTTTGTAAGTAACCTAAAACTAGTCAAAATGGTATAAACAATAAAACGCATTTATTTGTTCCCATAACTTAAGAATGCAGCGGTCAGAAGGGTTTTAGGTGAGGCTGAATCCACTGACTCAGTAATATCATCAAAGGCCTTTACAGCATATCTTTACAGCATGTCCGCTCCATCCTAAGGTGACTTTCCACCTTGGTGTCAGGGTGCTTCCATGTTTGTGTTATGTCTACCATGAGCAGAAAACATCACCGGTTATCCTCACCTCCCCCCACTACAAAATCAGGAAGTTTCACTTCCCAGCAATCCTCAGGAAAACATTTTGGAGCCCCATGTTCTAGAGTAATCGCAGTGGCCAGGGAGAAAGATGTGCTTCTACCACGAACAATGAAGAAAGATGTCAAGTGGAGGAAGGGAAAAAAAAGCAAATGGCCCCGACACTTCAGCCAATTTCCCTCAGCATCTTAACTGCTGTCGCTGTTGTAAATGAGTTGAAATATTTACCAAACAAGGAGATTTTGAAACAGAGTCTCATCTTGTGATTTCAAGGCACACGCAGGTCCCTCTAGAGCTGGGGACATACTCAAGAGAGTGGTGGTTCTCTCTCAATGCCACCCTGGCCCACCTGCCCCATGATTTTCACTTTCTCTACTGGCTCTACGAGCAGGCTTTGAATCTCATCCTTCACAGGTCCTGAAACACTTTGAAAGCATGGACCCAAAATGATGTTTCTCGCAGCAGCCTGTATCCATTCCTGAATACCTAAAATTGAAATGTGGCTACAGCCTAAACCAAACACATAAATAGATCATGTGTTTTACATATTATCTAGAAACATACATAGATTTTTTTTACTTAAGATGAGGAACTTTGTATTCTCCGTAGTAAGGCTGAGATATATAACAATTAATTAAAAATAAAATGAATTGATGGTTTTCTATTATAAAAGTAATATATGCTCCTGAAAGAAAATGTGCAAAATTCTGAAAATTCCCAAGAAAAAAAATCAATCCCAGTTTTTTACATTAAGACAATATCATTTATGTTTTTAATATTTCCCTCTAGTGTTTTTATTATGTATAGGATTTTTAAAAATCTAGATGTAAAGATATTGTATATTCAATTCTATGACCTGTTTTCTCTTATAAAAATGACTCCACAAATAATATTTGTATGGTTTTGTAAATAGTTTTAAATGTTCAAACTTTCTCAACTACCACTCTCTTAGTGGACATTTGGGACATTTCAAATGTTTTATTACTATAAATAATGCTGCTATAATTATGTTTATATACGATACCTTGCTTTAGGTTTGAGATTTTATTCTCTGTATAAATTCCCAGAAATGAAATTCCTATGTCAAACAATGTGTAAGTTTAATATTCTTGATATGTACAAAAGATCCATTTTTTTAAAAATTTAGACTTCATGCAAAAAAGAAAAAAGTGAGTGGGAAAGCAGGAAGTATGATCAGCTTTATAAAAGTTTTGAAAGGCAGTCCCCGAAATTACTCTGCATCAGCAGCATGAAAATGTTGACCCGCTCCACTGGAGAAGTATTTAGGGAGCCCCCCTGGTGGCGAGCCCCATGTCCAGGATTCAGAGTGCCAGGTGCCAAGCGCTGCAACAGATTACAGTGACTCAGCAGAACAGAGTTATCCGATTTCAAAGTCAGTCTAACAACTCATCTTGGAGACAGATGTGCTAAAATTTTAAGCCATTGCCTTCAACTTCAGGAAAATTCAGTGTGATTCAAATAAAAATCAACTGTGAAATCTTCTACAGTTTTTAATGGAAGCCACTTTCTTATTTTAGTAACTGCAAAGGCTAAAACTATTTTGTTTTGTTTTTTATAATTTATTTCTGGAACATTAATGATAGTAAGAATTTACACTAACTGATCTTCTTATAGAGCACAAAGATCTTGGAAATTTATTTGAGAAGGTCAGTGCCCTTATCAAAAACAGGCTAATGGGAGTCAGGGAGAGGTTTTTAAAAAGTCATTGAAGAGAGAGAGATTTATATTGCTCTAACTGTGAGTGTATAACCCATTAATTTCTTCATTCTCTAAAGAATACCATTTAAAAGAATTAGTCTGCTTTAAATTAAAGTATTCATTTGTATCTCTCTGGTTATAGAATTAAAAGTGAGACATGCTTTTAGCGCAGAGTAAATGTTAAGTTACCCGATACCATTCAGATGCGAAATGTATTTGGAAACAGTTGTTCACTAATTGTAAACCAGTATTGCTCCAGGTGCTGACAATCCACTTTATCCTGAACACCTTGTCCAAACCTAGTTATCGGATTGAGAAGAAAGCTGAGTTTGTGTCTGGTTGTTATCTTTCCCTCCATTCTGATACTGAATTCCTTCATGTGTGTGCACAAG
This sequence comes from Lyroderma lyra, assembly GCA_004026885.1. Classification (NCBI taxonomy): domain Eukaryota; kingdom Metazoa; phylum Chordata; class Mammalia; order Chiroptera; family Megadermatidae; genus Lyroderma; species Lyroderma lyra. The sequence continues at coordinate 13,961 of PVJL010011218.1, forward strand.
GCTTTGAGAGGTTAAATGTGATTTAGCATTCATCATCACACTTGACTTGCTCATCCTATTTTCCCCAGAACCCAACAAGTAATACAGCCAAAAGAGCAGTGTAGATGCCAAGCCCAGGCTTGAGTTTTCTCATCTATACTTGTTACATCTCCACTCCTTGCGGGGATCAAATGATGCAGCAGATCAACATGGGATGGATCCTCTTGTCCTGGGGTTGGTGTTGGGACTGTGAAGGTCTTCAGAAGTAACAGCAGGTGTCGTTGGAGAGAGACTGCATGACAGCCCTCTTCTGCATTTCCAATCCTCAGTCTCTCAAAGTGTCCTTCTTCCTGGGACTTTGCTCACTGTGTGTGTGTGTGTGTGTGTGTGTGTGTGTGTGTGTGTGTGTGTGTCAGGGAGGCAGGTGAGTTAAAAGGGACCCAGAAGGCAGGGAGAGAGGTTGGATATACCCTCCATGTGCTGAGTAAGGAGTAAATACAACACCCTTGGCAAATCAAGTTAACCAAAATAAGTAAGAGTTCAGAGCGATGTTTCTGAAACTTCCTGAATGAAGGAGCAGTTTTGTTTTGTTTTTTACTTTCCATTCTGTCATGGACTACGGCCATCGTAAAATAGGATGAAAATGAATTATAAGTAGGATAAAAAGGATACAAAATATAAGCCTGAATATTTTATTTTAGATTCAGCCAGTGTTGTTTGCTCTGTCAAATTGCTCTAAACTTTCTAAATGCTCACTCTCAAGTTCTGGAGAGGTAAGAAATGAAGACCCATGCTTTAAATTGCACTGGTTTAGAGAACGAAAATAATATCATTAACAATTATCCTGATATGTTGAACTCTATTTCCTTTGCACAGAGATAGGTCTTTTCTAATGCTCATAGAATATTTATAAAAGTTGACCATAATTTGACTGCAAAAAGAGATTAAAGTAATTCTATAAATTACACAAAGACTTGACATCTGTTTATAATGCAGTAAAATTACAAGCAGATGAAAGGAGAAACAAACAGCTACCTGTGCATTTTATTTTTATTTTTTTTAATTCATTTTTATTGTTAGACTTATTGGGGTGACATCTGTTAGCAAGGATTACATAGGTTTCAGGCATACAATTCTACAGTGCATTTTAAATCTTCCTGCTAAATAACTCTTAGTTTAAGGAGGTCAAAATCACAATTGGCAGGATGTTTATAAATAATTATTGATAATGAGAAGATAAGGAATAAAATCCTGTGGGTTGTGTTCAAAAGTGTCCTCCAAGGAAAACGCATAGCCGCCATGTCAGTCAGTATCCCAACAAGAAACACGTGGCACGTTCAAAATCATATGGCTTGAGCAGGGTTTATTTATAGAAACACAGTTTACAAAGGTGAGATTCAGGGAAAGCATCAGAGTTAGTCTAGCAGGTGAACTGTTTCTACCCGCTCTTCCTTCTCTGGAGGCCCAGAAATACAGTGGTTTTGAGTTGGACACCATCCTGAGGGGTGCAGGGACCTTGGGTGCAGGGATCCAGGTGCTCAAGGCCACTAGGCAGGGAGATGAAAGACCCTGAGCTCAGCGCTCCCTCTCTCCCTTCCTCCATCTCAGACGCCTGACTTCTCAGGAACTCCATGCTGGGGGCGCACCTTGCTGTGGACCCCACAGCCAGCCAGGACATGGAGCAGGCCTGGAGTGGGGACGAGCAGTTACCCGCCACCGCCACAAGTCACATTCTTAATTAACGAATGACACATAACAAACAACTCTCAAATTTTCTTAAAAAGAATTCAAATACAGAACATTTATCAGAAGGGGGAATTAAGTGAAAACATAAGAAGTTTGAGTACCCAAGAAAATAGAAAAACTGTAAATTCATAAATAGCTTTATCTTTTGAAAATAGTTGGAAATAGAAAATTACAAGCTCATGTAATCAAAGAAAATTATAAAAATCACAGATACACAAAATGAGGGTGTGGAAATAATGACACAGAAGGGGAAGGTAGACATAGTTTACACACTCTATGCTAATAAATTTAAAAACATGGATGAATTGAAATAATTTTTTATTGGAATAGGTATTATCACAATTAAGAGATGTAATAATTCAGAATGATCAGGGAAGAAATAAGAAACTCATTTAATAATTACCCTTTAAGGAAACCCTTACCCCAAAATTGTCACAAGTGAATTTTTCTTCATTTCAGGAAATAGTTCATCTTCAAGCAATTAAATAGTTTCAGTGCATAGAGAAAATTAATAGATGTCCTACTGTTTTGTTTCCATTTTGTTTGTTTTATAAATCAATTCCAAACTTGAGCAGGATCGTGCAGAAAAATAAAATTGTAACATCCTGTGTCCTGATGAAAAAATCCTGAATAAAACATCAGCAAAATAAAATAAAATAATAAAAGACAGTGTATTAAAAAGACAAACCACCAACACCGAATGGTATCATTCCAGAAATGCCAAGTTCTTTAATACTTTAATTTATAAGATGATTGTGTTCCTAGGCCAAAAGAGAAAATCTTATCCCTGTAGATATTAGAAAGCATTAGAAAAACTTTCAGTCATTTCTCAGAACACACAAACACACACACACGGGGTGGGGGAGTAGAAAGAGGTCATTAATCAGGATAGCTAATACTTACTGAGCCCACCTACTCTGGCAGGCCTGGTGGTAGGCACTCCACATTCCGTTGGAATACCCCAGCATCCCCGTGAGGGAAGCTACAGTTACTACTCCATTCCATAATGAGGAAGTGGCAGGGCTATGTGAAGTCATGCGCAACGGTCATAAGGTTGCTTTGTGGTGGAATTGGGATTTTCGCCCGGCACTGAACTCTGGGTGTGACCACCCCAATACACCGCCTTTCCCATGTCTCCCTGTTCATTATGGAAATACCTATGCCCAGGTGAAGGACAGTCAAAATGCCACATCTTGTGAAATTAGTGCCTGCTTGATTCCGACCTGAGTAGGACTGAGGCCCGCTTGTTGGCTAACTGTTGTTCTAAGGGTTGTTGCATTTTCTCTGGTCAGAATAGATTTAATTCACTTCTTGGCTATCTATGTGGGTCATCTGCTGTAAGCGATAGCAGGGGCAGCGATCTTCATTTTGTCACCACTCATGCCATTGAATCCCACGTCTGGATGTGTGTTTCCTGTGTCAACGTTTAATCCAGCAAACTTGGATTTGTGAATGGCCGCCAGAGTCTGATTAAGAAGTAGGTTCTTAACCTCAAAAGTTATTTTTTTTAGAATTATCACAAGACTTGTTTAAAAATTCACATATAATGTATCATTAAGGATATAAACCATTGTCAAAGTACTAAACTATTTTTCAAGTGAACCAAGTAAAATTGAATACTGGGTTACAAATATTTACGTTATTAATTCCAATGAAGCACAAGAGACATAGACATTATTTTTTGAGACAGATCATTCATTCATTCATTTTTAAAAATGTATTCATTTAACAAACACTGCAGGACACACACTAGTGCTGGGTTATGAAGATGAATGAGAAAAAAATTCCTGACCTCAAGGAATTCCCACCACAGAGGTAGATAACTTTCCGACTACTCGTAAAGCTGTTCAGTGAGGTTGCGTTGTTAAAAGATGAGAGAGAAGAGCCTTTAGGGGCCTGGCTGCAGGTCAGGGTTCTCACAGGGAGGTGCAGGGAAAGAGGGAAACAGGGGTGGGGAGCGGCGGGAAAGAGCGAGAAATATCCCATGTTTATGAAGCTCCCTCCTCTTTTTTTTTCAATATAAAAACATTTCAATTTTGTATTCAAGGCATTGTAGGGTTGTAGCAGGGAATCCACACAGATTTACATTTTAGAGACAACATGAATGACCTGAAGGCGTAGGAACTGGGATGGTCCTTCTGAATCAAGGGGGGCCCTTCCTACCCCAGTTGTAGCATCCCATCACCGCAGCGTGGCCCATTGTAGGGGTGTGACTTTGCACAAAGTACATCCCTCTCAGAAAATTTTAAAATGCTCACAGCAGATCCAAAGCAGTGCTCACCATATCTTGGAAATAGGATGGCTAAATTGAAGGGCTATTTTAACATTTTCCATGTACATACATAACAGGTTTTCTCTGTCTGTTGGTTTGTTTTACTGTGAGGAGTACCAGCTGTGTTTACTCTTGACTAAGGACAGAATGGAGAAAAACCAATTAAGGAATAAAGAATTCAGGTGAGGCACAGAGAAGCACATCACCAGTAAGTGCAGACTGGTAAGCATGGCAATGGGGCATCTCAAAATAAACATCTTGAGGTGTTGATCACAGGAAAAATTCCATGTGCCTTTGGAGGATTTGCAAACTGAGTAGTTTTATGGCGGAGTTAGTCCTCGGTGTCCTTGTCTCCCCGTACCCCCACTGGGTTTTTTCTATCACTGATCCCACTCAGAAATGTTGTCCTCTGCAAATTCTTGCCCCTGGCACATCATCCATCTAGAAAATGAAGTATTTAGAGATTTGACTATAACCAGGTAATCAGTGCCCTGTTGTGGTTCATTTTGGCTCAGCCTACAACTATGACTGGATCAAAACAGATCTAAGGGATTTATCTCTAATCTGAAGCATTCCAAAGCGATTGATTTGAAACTTCTCTAAAGTCCCAAGTGTACTCAGCTGGAGAAATAACTCAGGGTCAGACTTAATCCCCTGCTTCCATGTTCCTGATTGTTGCCCACAACCCAGGACTAGTACCCACCAAGACCCTTGGCATCAGAATCACCCGGGGGCGGGGGACATCTTAAATATGCAAGGTCCTGGGCCCAGCCAGACTTTCTGAAACAGAATAGGACTGGTTGTAGGGAGCAGACATTCAGAAAGGCTTATGGCTTTACCATGCTCCCTGGGTAATTCTTGAGCACATAAAAATGTTAGAAAACCAGTATGAAGGATGGGCCACACCTTCAATGACTTTTAGGAGAATAGGAAGGTTGAGGCAAGTGCTCATCTTTATATTTTGTATGTTAATTCATAAATCATGTGGCATGTTTGCTCACAGCCTTGAAGGTACCACGTTCTGTAGGCGTGAGCATAGTTTGACCTCGTCATAGAATGATGGAAGTAGAAGGAAGCGTATGGATGGCCTTGACCATTCTAAGCAAGCTGAAGGTCACAAGGATCGAAGCCTTTTCCAGATGCACGTAGCCAATTGTTGGCAAAACCTGACTATGAGCTGAGCTCTGTCCATCACCCCACTGTCTTAAGACCTTTCTTTTTGTGATCTGGCTATTCGTCAAAAAGGAAAGCACAGAAACAAATTTTGTATCCCTATAATTTATATATAGTTCTAAGAAGGGGATATCCTCCCACACACTTTAATCTAAAGCTACTTTCCATGAGAACTTTAAATTCAAGAACCTGTAAAGTTCTTCCTGGGTGTCAGCAGCTCAGAGCACCTTCCTTTCCCTCCACTGTGTCAAATAGTGCTGGTTCTACATAGAGTTTCATCCCTCTATATTCAAGAGAAGATTGTTCTCTTCTTGTTTCTCATCTTTCTTTATTCTATATTCTTGGCTCCTCTGAGGTCAGTCCACAATGGGATTTTTTTTCTTAGTTCCAAATACAGCTATGGCACACAATTGGTACTTAAAGAATGCAGGTAAATTTAATCTTGCCCAGTTTTAGGAAATAAGAAGGATAGGCAGTTTCCTGGGGCTTCAGCACTGGCGCTCTCAGCGCTGCAGCCTGGGTTTGATTCCCAGCCAGGAAACTACCCACATACTACCAAAAAAAAAAAAAAAAGAAAGAAAGAAAGATGATGGTGGGTGTTTCTGGTATGCACTGGAGCTAGAACTCAGAACTTCTCAATTCACAAGACCATTCATAGCAGACACTTCAGTAGTGTAAGAGGAGGAAAAATTTTCCCCTACCCTCTTAGGTTCCATATCTGAGGCTTGCAAATTAAACTGACACAAGACAGATAAACGGGGGAAAAAAGCATATAACTTTTATTTGATGTTAATATTTGTACATTCATGGGGGCTTCACAGAAAGGAAGTAAAAAGCTTAAAGAAGTGATTAGACTTGGGGGCTTATATACTATTTTACAAAGGGCAATAAATTGTAGTAAAGTGACTAGACAAAAATGGGGGTGGGGCTTTTAGAACTGGTAAATATATAGAAGAATCTTTTTGTTTTGTTTTTTGTTTTTTGTTTTGTTCTTTTTTTTTTTTAATGGAAGAATCTTAATGGTGGCAAGGCTTAATTTTTAAGGTTTGTTTTAGCAGGCTCATCTAGGTGCTGTCCCTGTCTCTGGTGACAGGGTTGTTCTCCTCTTTCTGTCATGAGAGAGGGGAGAACACCTTCACAAGGGGAATTTATGTTCTGCTTTGAGGCAGGTACGGGGAGGGCAGAGAGTGCTTCCTGTATGTTTCTTCTCAGTTGGCTTCAGCTCAAAATAATCTTTATACCCAATTGGCATGTTTTGAGGTAACATTCTGATCCACTTCAGCAGCACAGCGTTAAAACATTGGCAGTCTAGACTGTAAATCAGCGGTTCTCAACCTGTGGGTTGCGACCCCTTATACCCCGTACAAATACAGGTGTGTGTGACAGGGTTGGCACCATAATGTACTTATGCAGAACAGTCACAGATGTGTAGAGAGCAGCTATGAATAATTTTATGGTTGGGGGTCACCACAACATGAGGAAGTGTATTAAAGGGTCACGGCATTAGGAAGGTTGAGAACCACTGCTGAGTGTAAATCCTAGAAACCTATGTGTACACCCCAAAAGCAGGCATCTTAGTTAGTTCTCTGTAGTTTATACTTGCAGGCTTGTTTCTTTGATCAGTTACATGATATTAATTCACAATAAGGGTTATGGCTTTAATGTTCAACTACAAATATCAAATCTCCGCTTATTGAAAATGCTTGGTGTTTTTTGTTTTGCACTATTCCTTTAATTTTATTATGAAAATGTTCAAACATTCAGAAAATTTGAAAGACTTTTTCCCTTAAATTTACTTAACTGTAGGTTAGAATTGTATTTTTCACATATAATTTTAATGTAAAAATCATAAAGTGTCTTGAGTGTTTTTGGAAGTAGTTTTGCTTGGACAAATACATTTACTTTAATTAGATTAATCACCTTGATTAGTCTCTACCAATTAATCTAAAGTCCATCAGTTCTGAGAAGAAAGAGTCAAGAAAGGAAAAGTTGAACAATGTCTGTGTAAAGAGCAAGTTCATGAATAGTTTTAAGACATAAAAGTTTTCCACTGAAGAGAAAAACATATTTCTCCTCTTGGTCAAATTTTAGCTGCAGTAGAAAAGGAGCAACATATTTGAGTAGGGTCAAAAAGCAAAACCCAAAATAAGAAGAAAAAAAAAAAAGAAAACCAAACATATTTAGGGCTGGAAAAGCAAATTTCTCACATCCCAGACTTACATTGTATGTGGGGTTATCTTCTCAGTCAGTGGTTTTCGTTCAAGTCTGAAGGCACAAAGAGGACATTGGAAGCAGAGTATTTGGTTTCCTGTTGGCCTTGTTTTCAATAGATGGTGAAATCCAAATTGTGGGGTCGTGTGCTTAAAGAAACAAATAGTTCATTCTAAAAACTGAGAAATACCTGATGTTAGTACAGACAGCAGTCAAAAACAACTGCAGAAGGGAGAGCATTCTGAATGGAACGAGAGATTTAAAACCATCTATGGGACTCGGGCGTTCCAATGTGCATTGCCCCCGTAGGAATTAACGACGCCTGTCTATTGCAAACAGATAACCAGATTCATTTTGTCCTAAGCATCCCCCGATCACAAATGAGGCATTGCTGTCATTTGCCATTACTTGTTCTGACAGATTCTTGAGACACCACAGGATGATGTATAATTAACCAAATACTGAAAGGAAACTCCAGTCCCCTTTACATACCAACCCTTAACCTGAACGCTGATAAGAAGGACTTCAAGATTTGCCTGTGGACCAAGCCCTTTTCAGCAGTTTGATTTCAAGGTTGGTTAGCAGCATGAAAATCCAGGTGCAGAATTCCTCTCCAGAAAGTCGTATCAATATGCATGATTAAATAAAGGCTCCTAGGGACCTGATGTTTCAAGGGCAATGTAGCACTGAGGGTGTCACCCTCAGGGCGTCACCACTTCTAGCTTGCCTGTCGTATGTAGTTCATCTGGGTCCAGATAGCTGTGCACTTCAGACTTGTCTGCATTTTCCTTATGGCTGCTCCCATGTATTTTTTCATGTTTCATTGTAGTTCCTATCAAATGTTATGATGTTACTGTAGGTATTTCCTGAAGCCCCAGCTTTTATACCTGGGCTGACCAGGCGTACTGTTTTAAACAGGACAGAAAACAGCAGTCCTGTCCCATTTCAAATGGTACGTAGGGTCAGTCTACCAATACCTTGAATTTAGCCCAGTGAGACGAGGCTGACCAGACGTACCGTTTGAAACGGGGCAGGACCGTTTCTGTCTCATTTAAAAGGATACGTCTGGTCAGCCTATGATGGCTGTCTTTCTTTGGCACCCAAAGTTTACTGTCTGTGTGGGACTGATGATGCTGGTATTTAAAAAAAAAAAAAAAAGCCATATACGATGAGATTAAAGTCTATTGTTTATCTCCCAGTGGATTTTATTTTCAACAACAATATTTCACAAATATTTACCACATATCCAGCCCTAGAGTAGAAGCTTGAATGTGAGATGTTCACAGCTAGACCTCTAGCACCTGCACCAGAACCAGGCATCTAGTAAGGGCTTAATAAATATTCACTGACTTATACCAGGTCTCAAATAGAACCCGCTGAGGTAGTAGTGAGAGAAGCGCTAACACCCTCAGCTCACACTCTTCATGAGAACAGCAGTTTACAGCACAAATGTCACTGAGTGCCATCTTGATAGCACGTCAGAGATGTAGGTTCAAATCAAAGTTCCTTTATTTACTAGCTGGGTGACCTGGACAAAATCACTTAGTCTCCTTGTGCCTCAGTGTTTTATCTGTACTACATTTTTAAGGATTAAATCAGTTAACAGAAATAGCATAATTAGAATGCCTGGCACGTCAGTGCTCAGTAAATCTTAAGCTGTTCTTTTCAGGTATCACCCGATGCTGCCTTCATTGTGGTTTTTCTTCTCTTGCTTCTTATCTTTTTGGTCCCTCCATCTTTCCTTCTACCTTACTTCTCTTCTTCTTCCTTTACCCTCCCACCTTCTCCTTTACTATAATTCTGCAAGGGACTCCCACAAACACTACTTAACCCACCATAGCTGGAGAGGCCGGGGCAAATCAGGCCTCAGGAATCCAGAATTTTTTAGTTTCTCGAGGCAGGCTAACAGATTTCCTGGTTTTTATTTTCCTTATGAATGCCTCTTTCTTTGCTTAATCCTGTTACCCAACCATTTCCTAGCTGGACACATGACCAAGAATCCAGGGATTTTTAAATTTTATCCCCAGTCTTGCTTGTACCACATTTGTTTAGATGTTTCGGTTGTTTAGATGTGACTTCCCTGTTTAATCAGGGAAATGTTTAATGAAGGGATCTGAAATGTCCCCTCACAGTGTGTCTGGATCTCCAGAATAAAAACAATAAAAACTTGCTATGTCAAACCTGTTTGTGAACGTGTGTCACCCAGAAACACACAATCAAGTTTTAGTGTCCCTGAGCACCTGAGGGCTGGCGTGTGCAGGGCACACAGTGCACGGGGTCGTCCAGAGGTGCAGAGCAGTGATGAGCACCACTTGGTGGGCCCTTTGGTTCACCTTTCAGAAGGTGTAGGTGAAAATGATGGAGACATTCAATTATATTCCAAGTAAGAAACAGAAGTTTGTTTAGGCAGAAATGTAGATTTGATTACTTTACAAAAATTGTGTAACACTTCTACATGTTATCTTGAAATTTAGAGGACTAACATATTTTCTTTCTGGTCACCATTTTAAGCAATCTTATCTGTATGTTAAGGCTGAAACCCAATAATAAAATTTTATTGTTCTAGGTTGGTAATATCTGAGATAGTACAAACATGATTTTTTTTATACGTAAAACAATTTGTGTTCAATGCCTCAGGATGTACTATGTTTCTATTATAACGCCCTCCCCATTACAGAGTTGATGTTTTATATCGGAGATTATTTTTATAGTTGCGAATAATCCCAGAGATGTGGACATTTCCTTGAGAATGTGATGTATAGCTAAAATTGCTATCAATTAAAATTTTTAAAAAATGGAAGCAAGTAAAGTTACTTCAAGAATATTTATCAGTGGTAGTGCTGTCTTCTGTCCCAGAGTGCTGGAGACTCATGCTGGTACACAGCTCAATACAATGAAAGATGGTTTCGAAATCTTACTGAGTTCAAAATGTTTTCTTGAAAGTTTCATGAGTTTTAAATATTGGTAAGACACAGTCTCTACTTTCAGGGCATTTGATTAGGTAGAATAAGACAAGGATCCACGTGACTCAGTCGGCAAAATGCCAAGCGTGGCAAGGCGGGTGTCTTGGTGGGTCAGCCCGCGTGTCTGAGGAGACCAGGCAGGCCCAGCGGAGGCGTTAGGGCAGATGTTCCCACCTTGGGCTCCCAATGGAAACCACTGGGGCAGCTTTACAAGCCACTGGTGACAGTTCCGCCTCCAGAGGCCCTGATGCAGCTGGTCTGGGGTGCAGCCTGGGCCTTCAGAGGGTTCAGCAGTCCCCTGCCTGATTCCAGGGTGTGTCAACTAGAGGCTGGTTCTGGAGCATCAGTGAGATTTTGGGGAAATTAGGATGGGGACTCCAGGGAGGGCAGAAAGAAGAGGGTGGGAGAGAGAACTAGGAGGGCAACAAAGGTGGGCTACTGTGAGAGCACTCGAAGGAAGTAGATGGAATGGACTCGTTCTTCTACTTAAAGCGGGGCCCACGGCCTCGCACCATGGGTTTCACCTGGGAACTTGTCAGAAATGCAGACTTACTGAATCACAATCTGCATTTTTAACAAGGCCCCCAGGTGATCTGAATGCACATTAGGATCGGAGACGCTCAGGTGAGATCACAGGGTACCTACCAATAACGAAAACCATCACTGACATTTACACACCAGTGTGCAATTCTACATGTTGCCCTCTCTGCTGAGCCTCATACCAACCCAGAAGGAAGTATTTTATCGTCACTCTATTTTTCAATGGAGAAATGGAAACTCGGGAAGGTCTGGCCATTTGCTGATCTAGAAAGCAGTGGAGGGAGGATTCAAACCCTAGACTCCTGACGCCAAAGCCCCTGCACCACACTCTTCTGTCACCACTTCTGTGGTCTGGAGGGGGTCCAGAGGACAGAGGAGGAGGAGGACTTTGAGATATCCCCAAGGGCAAGCCTAAGTCCAATGCTAGGAAAGGCCAGGACCCCACCCCCACACCCCCACACCAGAACCCCAAGAAGGGCAACCCCAGGAAGCTTGCACACCTAACCCTGTCCACTCTTGTCACCCCTTGCCTTTCACCCCAAGCTGCCTAAACTGAAAGAACTTCTTGGTGCCTTAGACAGGGCTGTCCAACCTTGTGGCTTCCCCGGGCCACATTGGCAGAAGAAGAATTGTCTCGGGCCACGCATACAATACACTAATGATAGTTGATGAGCTAAAGACAGGTCTGTGCGTAATTTCCGTAATGTTTTAAGAAAGTTTACGAATTTGTGTTGGGCCGCAGGTCAGACAAGCTTGGATTAGAGGAAAAGTTGTAGGAAAACAGCAACGACAAAAAAGATAGTAACCCCACGCAAATGGAATGCCTAGTCACCAGGCTTCAAATAAAAATCAGACACATGCTGAAAGGACACACATGTTAGCATGACATAAAAATAAATATCTCTTCCAAATGAGTTCTCTCTGCGCTTACTAACGTCCCCACCCTTCCCTCATCTCTCGGACATTTCCTTATTTCCATAGGAGTTACCTAAGCAGTGTTCTAGAAAGAGAAGCAAGAGGAGCACGTGCACGCACACAAAGAAAAGAAACAAAACAAAGAAAGAAGTAGGGGATAGGCAGGAAGAAAGAAAAAAGCTGTGTCACATCTCTCTACTGCATTAAAATTGAGTTTTACCTAAAGTTTCCATGCGATCGTTTCTCTACAATCAGAACGGTCAGGGGAGGGGGTAAATCTGAGGCATTCCCAGGGGAAGCAGAGGGAGAGGAGGGCATTAAAAGCAAACTTTGAGGACCTCATTTTGGGCCTAAACCAGCTGTTTTAGAACATAAACTGTAGCTTGAGACAAGGCAGCTTGCCAAGCAGTCGTACGTCCCCATCATGGTAGGTCCCCAGCGCAGCAGTCACATGTCCCCATCGTGTAAGTCCCCAGCACAGTGTTCATTGCCGTTACACGCTGGAGCACTTGGGAGGTGGTCCCAGGACGGCCCGGGACATTCCCCGTGGAGGATGGTCTGGGTTGCCTCCAACCGTGTAGAACGGTCTGACTCAGTGTCGGTTGTCTAACAGCAGGTTAGACTTCCCAGACAACCATCTAACACTTACCTTCCTGCTCTTCCCGTCTAGCCAGCAGGTAAGGTAGCACGAGGTCCTCAACGTGCCTCGCACCTTGTCACTGCTAGCGTTTGCTTATCATCCTCCCGCCTGTTGTGCCTTCCCCAATGGATTCCTTGTTTGGAATCCTATAACCTTCATCACCCAGCTCTAGCCTCACCTCCTCTGTAACCCAGCCTTCTTTGAACTCTGCTTCCTCTGAATCAGAACATTAGAAGACAGACTCTCACCCCATTTCTGTTCGTTCTCTTTTTATATGGCGATGTCCTGACCAACCCTCAAGTGCTTGATGGATTGATGCTGAGTAACTGAAATGTTAGGCGAGTTACTTAATCTCTTTCTCCTCAGTCTTCTTATCTATACATTGGGAAGGATTATCTACATTCTCAAAAGGGTTGTAAGGTTCTAGTGAGTTCCTGTTAGTAAAGTGCTTAATACAGAACCAGACACACAATAAAAGCCATGTAAGTGTCGTCTAGGAGTCTGACTACCTTTGGGACAATGAAACCTAAAACGATGTTACCTATTGTGGCAGAATTGGGACAAAGGCTCCAAAGTACCCTTGTAGGTCTGTAACAAGCCCTGCAAAGCTACCCACATTATCAAGTGCAACATACCTATAAAAGAATGTACATACTGTATATGCACAGTTTCCAAAGTACCACACACACACACACACACACACACACACACAGAGGTACATGTGTGTGTCTCATACCTTAAGATACAGATATCCTGTGTACTGGAGGAGATACATGTCAGCATTTTGGAAAAGGTATAGACTTCTCACCTGAGCATCCCAAATTCTCTGTATAATCCACATATTCTACTTGGTCGTCTTCAGGTTCGAAGCACTGGGGTGCATGTACATAGTAGTACTGTGGTCTTACTGTCGCCTACATGTGAGTTGTCTGTCCCACAGTGATATGTTGTGAAACCCCTCATACAATCTTGTTGTCCTCTTTCATTGATGATACGATGGCATTTTAACATTATTGTTTAAAGATTAACTGGCAATATGCAGTGTTTACCCAAATATTTTATTTAAGGAAAAATACTACAAAAAAGTCATAAGGATACCAAATAGAAACACAAGGTGGTGCCTCGGAGTCCATATGACACAACAATGAAGTAGAAATAAAGACTTTACAAGATGAAAAAGAGATAAGGACACGACCAGTACATTGAAAACACCAGTGTGATCTACCACAACAGTGTCCATCCCAGTCTCCCCACCACCAAATGCAGTTTTATGTTAATCAGTTCCTTATTTTTCTTTGTATATTCATTTCTAAACAAACAAATATATGCGTTGGTATTGCCTGTTTTTTAACTCAGTGTACATGGATTCATACTGCATGCATTTGCTATGACGTGCTATTTCCCACTCGTGTGTGCGTTGTAAGTCATCCAGGTTAACTATAGAGCTGTAGTTTCTTCATTTCTCTGCTGTATGATATCCTGTTCTATGAATGCAACAAAATCGATTTTTCCATTCTACCTTGAAGCATGGGTGGAGGGTTTCAGCTTTTCCAAACGAAACTACTGTGAACACGTTTGTATGTTTGTCCTGGTGTACGTGTCGGTTTCTGGAGGGAACGTGCTAGGTGTGGAATCGCTGGGGGTACAGTGTGCCCGCATGCATCTTAATGAGGAAATGCAAGTTCACATGGGGAAACAGTTCCCTGTCTCTCTTCCTGGAGGACGTGAGGGTTCTGGTGTCTCCTCGTCTTCACCAACATTTGGTTCGTGCCTGTCTGGGACCCACTTCTGATTTTTGCCAAAATGGTACGTGGGAAGTCAGACCTGAGTTTGGATTAAATTTACATTTTTCTGATTACTGATGGTGTTGGGCATGTTTGTATATGTTTATGGACTGTTTGTTTGCCCGTTCTGTAAAATGACGGTAATCTCTCTTGTCCATTGCTTTGTCTTCTTGTTTTGGTTCCTAGGATAATAATTCTTTGTTGGATGTGTTGCACACATCACATCACAGCTTATGACTTAGGTCTTCATTCTCTTCATGGTGTCTTTTGAAAAACACATTTTTTTTTTCATTTTAGTGTGGTAGAACGTATCAGTCTTTTCATTTGTAATCTGTGCTTTTGCATCTTGGTATACTTCGCTACCCCAACACCACAAAGACCCACTCGTAAGTGTTGTGACAGTTTCAAATTGCTGTCATTTTCATTTGAGTCCAGAGTCCATTTGGCACTGACCGTTCGTAAGGTATGCGTTGGAGAAGCTTTGCACTGTTTTCTATGTGGATGACCAGTCGACTCAGCACCGTTGATCGAACAGTCCGTTCTTTCCCCAGGGGTCTGCAGTGCTGGCCCAGTCATGGGTCAGGCTTCCATGCATGGCAGCTCTTTTTCTGGGTGTCAGTTTGTGTCCATCTGTGTTCCAACACCACAGTGTCTTCACTGTTACCATTTTCTATGGTAAGTCTGGACACCTAGAATGGCATGTTCTCTCCCTGGTTCTATCACGCAGATGTGTACACTTCCACGTACATAAGGTGGTGCTCCTCCCTGTGTGCCACTCTTGGTAATCCCCAGTACACACTGTCTGGCTGCTGCAAGAACATTCTCAGCTCTCACTCTGGGGCCTCGGATGTCAGGCCACAGTGTGGGGTGAACAACCACAGTTTGTAGGGTCCTGGTGAAAGCAGTTGAGAGGTTTCAGAGTCAAGAACAAGATTGCCCCTTTTGTCCATTTGGAGACTATACACCCGTTCAAAGCAAAACTCAAGATTCTTGCGCTAAAAGGGTCTTGACTCAATCAAATAGCCTTGGTCATTCACAAACAAATCTGTTTTGGTCAAACTTTTTGTTTTGACATTTAGAAACTTGTAAACACCATAATTACTTCCTTTCATCCTGACCTAGCTGTCTGCCTCCAAAACAAATCAAGGCCACAGTGCTGTTCTCTGGGTGTTGTACAAATTAGGTTTGTTAGAATGTCTTAAATAGCTATAGTGTAGCATGAAACATAAACTAGAATTAAATTAGAAGAGACCCTATATGTTATAAGAGTATGGAGACCCAGAGGGTACTTAACCAGACCGAGAACACACAGTCTCCTAAAAAACTTAAATCTCCTTTCCTTCTGTCCAGCTCCAAATCTTTTACTCTGTACCGAGGGTCAGCAAATTTGTGCTGGAGGTCAGAAAGTAGCTATTTTAGGCTTTGCATGTCAAGAGTTAATGTCTTTGACAATCTGAACGACTGTATTCCTGAAAAGGCTGATAGTGTTTTTAAAGATGTAAAACCATTCTTAGCTCAAAAGCCATGCAAAAGCGGGCTGGACCGGATTTGCTCTATAGGCTATATTTCTACCTGTGCCCTAAACTATGCCTAAGAGATGTAAATTCTCATTTCTGCCTTTTTGGTGATAAGAGGCATATGAAAATAAAGTTAGACACCACCACCCCCCCAGTGTAACAAAGATTCTGATTGCATTTTAGAAGCCATCACAGATGTTTCTAGAAAAAAAAAACTGACTTTATATTATATGTTATTTGAGGTTCATTTCTGAAGATGGTTGAAAGAAATTGGAGTCCGGTTCATTTTATCCTCCACACATTGAGAAATCTGTATATTTCAGGGACGCTCAGAACCAAGCCACAAAATTAGGCAATCGATGTGAAAATTCTTGATAATCTAATCAAATACAATGGCTATGTATTTGTATCCCTTAAATATGCACATTGGAAAAGCAGGGTTATTAGTGTAGATTATATATACTTTTTCCCCATCTAAAAATTAAAAGTTTGCATTGAATTATCCTTAGAGCATCCCAAATCCCAAGTATATTATAAATCCCACCTGTCAGACATTCCAGTAGTATTGCCAATATTCTATTAGTGACGGAGATTGTCATTTGTATCTTCTCTGATTTAGACATATGTTGCTTGTATCTTATACATTTTAAAGGAGATTGCATTTTCACCACTGCTGAGCATCATAACCTTTTCTCTGTTTCTTGCTCTAAATCCAGATCACTACAGCGTGCATCCAAAGCTGTGTCTTACTTCACTTTTTTTTTTCTTTTTCTCTTTTCGGTTGGTTCCCTGACCGGGAAGCGAACCCAGGCCACAGCGGTGAGAGCGCTGAAACCTAGCCACTAGACAGACCACCAGGGAACCCCCCAGTTCACTTTTTATTCCTGGAGCCGTAGCCTATGAGAACACCTCGCAGTCCTAATGCTGTCTCTGGGCATACAACTGGCTTTCCATTCTCCACATATCTGTTCATTACGGATTACAGGCCCTGGCAGTGTAAAGTGAAAAACATTTCAAAGATTTGTGTGGGGAGAACTTGAGACTCGCTGCTGAGTCCTTTGGAATACGGTCACAGGTTCTGTTAGCTTCCTTCTCGTCATTCCGTGTCCCCTGCTCTGAAGAGCCTTCTTGTAAACTCACCGAGCTCCAGAGTCTGGGTGCCGGCTTTGAGAACTTTCTTATCGCTGCATTACCTAAGCGCTGCTCCGCAAAAATGAGAAGTGTACCTGAAAATATTTGTTTTCAGACTGATTCATTCTTGAATGTCTGAAACTTAGATTTTTGGTTTGCTTAATTGGCTCAGACCGTAGGACTGAAATGAGAAATTAACATAAACCTAACATAAAACATACACTTTCCTCAGCAATGAATTTTTATTTTTCATTTTTGTGAATAAGGGTAGCAGCCAACATTGTTGTCATCATTTCCTTAAAAAAAAAATTGTTACTGTTTTTGTTTCCTGGTTATGAAGATGCATGCAAAAAAATGGAAAACAATTCAAGAAAGTAAGAAATCAAATATAGAAGTCACCATAATCTCACCCCCAGAGATAACCAGTTTTCACTGTTCTGTGCATATACCATATTTTGCTGTGTATAAGGTGCTCCCATGTATAATGCACACTCATGTTTTTGGCTGAAACTTTCAGAGAAAAAATCTTTCATTTTAATTTTTTAATTCAAATTTTTATTTGTTTACATTTAGGTACTTGTTTTTGGAATTATAAAGGAATGTTAGCATTTTTTAACATTACGGTACCAGAAATTTTATGTTATAAATAATTACAGAACACAAGAACAGATACAAGGTACAAGAAATTTTATGTAAAATTTTTTATATAAGAAAACTGATGATCATATTCCAGGGTATAATTTTATATATGGATATTGTTATTGATTTCTAGAGTTACACTTTTAACTCGTAAGCATAAATAAAATATTTAAAATCATTTATGTAGATACAGAATTAATACTACCCATGTATAATGTGCATCCTTATTTTCCCCTCACAAATTTGGGCAAAAACATGCACATTATACATGGCAAAATATGATACTTCCAGAATTTCCATGTATATACATATATGTTTTATACAAAAATATGATCACAGTGTTTAGCAACCTACTTTCTTCATTAATGTCTTATCTTCTTTCCAAGGAAGTGCATGTGGCTCAGCCTGGTCTTATTCTGTTACCCCAATCTGCCGTTATGTACATAACAAACACCTGGGGAAGTCTTGTTTGTTTTATGAGTAGATGTATACTCCCATATGTGCAGGTATGCATTTCATGACCTTGGCTTTCAATGACAGGTGTTAATGTTACTCTTCTGGATATTAAAGTTTCAATGATGATAAAATAAATAAGAGGATGTTTACATGCTACAGCATGGGTGAACCTTGAGGTGATTATGCTAAGTGCCCTAAGCCACTTGCAAAAAGACAATGTGTGAGTCCATTTATATGAGGACCCTAGAGTCATCAGATACATAAACACAGAAAGAAGGGTGGTTGGTCGTCAGGGGCTGAAAGGAAGGGGAATGCGGAGTTGTTTAACGAGATCGGAGTTCCAGCTTTGCAAGATGAAATGAATTCTAGAGATTTCTTGCACAAGGATATAAATGTGCTTAACACTATTGAACTGTACACTTAACAGTGGTTAAGGTGGTGAATTTTATGTTATGTATATTTTACCACAACTAAAAATCTAAAAAGAATAAGAAGGTGTTTAAGATAAGACTGTTCATATTACAGTAATATTTACTTATTAGTTAAATATAAATACCACCCTTACCTGCAATTTCAATTGTCTAGAAGATAATCAAAAACCAAGGCAATGCTACAAAGCTCCTGAATTTGTTTATAGTTGAGGCCTTCAGACCTTACCCAGAGACTCCTTATTCTGAATTTATAAGCAATTCTACCAAATGTCAGTTACCTGATTTGTTAATCAACAGCATATATGAAACAATTAGAAATGTGGGGAAGAGGTATAGACAGTGACATGCTGGCAACTGACAATAGAAACAAGGATAGACAGAATGCCAATACCACAAAACAAGCCTTCCCCCCAAAAGAAGCATTTAACAATTGAAATCATGTACCATCTTGCATGCAAATGATATACATGCAGATAGCTCTATACATGTAATAGCATCACTCAACACACATTTCTTAATCACCAGCTATGTGCCAAGAATCCATTAGGGCACAAAAGTGTTGACAGTGACAGCAACCGTGTTTAGAAAGGGAGGATTATGTCACTTACAATCTATTTACAAAGGCAGAAGAGTGTGTAATATAATGACAGATGATCAAAATGTGGGCACTTTTGGGCTTAAACTTTAGTTATCTAGAAATTATACTTTGTACAGTAACCCTGGGTCCAAATGAGACTCCCTTTAGTAATGACATATCATTTAGCGACTTTTTCTGTCTACATGAAACATCACCCACTTTGCTCCTTTCATAAGCATGCAGTTTGTAAGCACGTTAGTCACCAAGCAGCAGGTGTGTGCATTAGAAGGTGTAGTTGCTGCTTTTAACATGTGTAATAGCTCGTCTTGATTTTAACCACAGCTTTTCCCGGCTATAGACCTGTTTTATGTGGGTATTTGTGCCGGTGACCACAGTTCATAGAAAAAGCTGTTATCAGACAGAAAAATAAAATGCATGGTGTATCGTCACTACGCAATGTTTAATCTAGGGGTCTTCCTCTTTCCAGAGAAGCTGTAAATTGTAAAAATTATCAATGTGTCCTCTAGCAGTTTACTTACCATGCCAAGATTCAGAAATGAAATTTGTGGTTTTGGCAACTGAATTCCATGGTAGAGACAATTGTTCAAGAGAAAGGTGCTCAGAAGGAAACCTCATCACCACAGTCTCTGATGAGATGTAAGTATTCTTCTTTGGAGATAAAGTATCAAAATGCGGAGGCCTGAAAGTTGCACATTATTTTGGACATCACTGGCTTTGTTTGTTCCACTGTGAGGAATTTCTCTGCAAACAAGACCATATGCTTGCTGGAGGGGTGAAGATACTCTCAGCACTGCTATGATATTCACATTTACCCATTATAATATGCATGTAAATTCCCAGCATTGGTGACCTTTGAAATACCTGAATGTGACTGAACATCAACACTATATAATGCACAACACTGCTGCTCTCCTTAAACCCGATTGCCAAAGATGTATTAAAGGACAGGCAGCTGTGTCATTTTACAGGTCTCCATCTCTGAGGGCTGTCCAGAAAGTATCCATGTAATAAGAAAAATGGAGGCATTTATGGCCAGATTTTTTTTCTGGACAACCCTCTATACCCATATAGCATTATTCTGACCTTGTCAGAATAGCTGAACCCCCTTTCAGGTTTTTTCTAAATGCAATTGCACATTTGAAAAGATGTCTTGCAAAAATGCTGCATTTTTTTTAAATTAGGGCATGATACTGATTACATCTCTGTCTTAAGAAAACTAATTTCAATGTGCCTTTGTTGTTCTTTCTGTAGCTCCCTTCCAAAACTAACAGCGAAGCAAGTTATCTAGGTGCCTGCGCTGTGGGTCCGAGCTGAACCATCCAACTCTATTGAGCAACAACAAAAAGATATGTTTAATATTAAGAGAAGAGCAAAGCAAATATTAGGAAAGTGTGCAAATATAACCATCTCAAAGAGCTCTAAATTGATGCTTAAAATTTAGAAATTTAATGACGTGAATTTCCATTGCTTTGCATTCTAAATTACATTATTTGGCCTACTTGTATTTCCGATTCTAACATACAGAATTAATAAAAAGTGCACTTCTCATATCCTTTTCTATTCCCATGAGCAGAATTTCTCATCTTCTGATCTAAAATAAAATAGCATAGGATGACACCTCTGCCCTGTGACCCATTATTTCTATCTCATCTTTGCCTTTTCCACCTAAGTCTGCTTTTCAGCTCGTGCATTTCATTTCTTCATGGTGTGCTTCCTATTTATAATACTACACTGTGCCAGAGAGTGGATATCTTTCCCCCAGTGCTAATCCTAAGGAGTTTGGTGAATTCACCCATGGCTTTCTCATTTATCTGCTCCTAAGATTTTATTTACTTGGCATTAGTCATCTGGATGAGAAGAAAAATTCAGTCCATCATCACAGTGTCTAAAATAGTTAAATGTTTGTTTTTCCAGAGACAGAGCTTACACTTTCTCATTTATTTTTGTATGACATCTCACTCCAGCTGTCATCATTATATTTACATGCATGCTTATCTCTCCACGGTCTGTTCTCAGTGCCTGAAGCCTTGTATTGTTCTCGCCATTCGCCCAGTTTCATTTTTAACCTTCTTTTGTGAATAATAGTCACATATCTTATATACTTTATATAAATTACACTGACCACCAACTTTATGTATTTAGCATCCTGTAATCTTATCTTTTTATGCTCATACAGTCAATATTTATTGAGCATCTACAATTGGTGATTGTAGCCCCAGTACTATCTGGAAGTAGGCTGTCCTTTGAGGTTTAAAACTCCTTGGAATTCTTTGAATGCCACCTCAAATCGAGGGGAAGTCCAGATTCTGCCCAAGACTTCTGCAAATGCCCTGGGGCCAGCATTTGCTTGGCAGGTTTCTCCTCCTGACTTCCTGTACCTGCTGAAGACTTAATCTCAGCACAACAATTCTTCCATGATGGATCAGAGCTGAAGAGAGGGTTGCTTGTTCATTTCCCCAGAATAAGGCGATTTTAAAAAATGAACATAATGGGAGATTCAGAGACCACACAGGGGACTTCTGCCCAGACTTCTGTACGTGTGATGTGTTCTTATATTGGATGGTAGAGGGAGGGATATTTGTTCCATTACTCTTTGTACCCCTCCATGTACATGGACCCCCAACCGCCTCCAGCCCAGTAAGTCATGTGACACACCTGCAGGAACACCTGCCTCTGCTCCAGGAACTGTCCCTTACGAGGAGCAGAGCGATGAGTATCATGAGACTTTGTGTTAGGAACTTTGTCAGGTGGTGGAGAAAAGCATGCAAACAAATAATTACAATCCAATTAGACATGTGTTGTGAGAGCTCTTGGCACAGAACCGATAAGAAAGCAACTGGCTACCTAGAGGATTTAGGAAGCGGTCTTCCAGAAAGCAGACCTTTTGAACTGTCCCTGGATGAGGACACCTCAGCCAAGCTGAGTCAGGGGGAAGGAGAAGGTAGCCTTTGGGCCAAAGAAGGACCATATGGAAAAGCACAGGAATGTGGATGAGAGCTCGGGGTGACCAGTGGCCTCTGAGGCTGGGTAAATAGTGGAGCCAGAATACAGAAAACTTCATACGTCATGCCGATGAGTTTAGACTTGTCACTGACGGCCCTGGGGACTGAGCAAATGATTTTAATCAGGAAAGTGACATAATAGGGAATTTACTTAGAGTAGATCATTAATCTCAACTAGCCTCTATTTTTAAAAGTAAATAGGTTAGGATAATAGTTTTCCAGATGAGTCTTAGTGTCCGATCCGTGCGTGATGTGCAAAGGAGACTCTCAAAGTACAGTCTGGGGAACCCCTGCAATGAAATCTCCTGGGCTGCTTGTCAAATGTGGACCTACTTTCTGGGGATGGGCTCCTAGAAAAAGTAAGATGACTCAGGGCTCCCAGTAATTAATGTATACTGAAGCAGAAAACCGCTATCCTAAATTTCAGTTGGAATACCATGAAACTAAAGAGGGACCATTTCCTTAATTACATTTTGATTTGAATAGTGTTATTGAAGAAGTATGTTAATCATAACAAATGCAAGAAAAACACCCCAAGCATTTGTAGCATACATCTTAAAAAGCAAATTCAGGGTATCGGCGTCTCTTCTGATCCTGTATCGACAAGTTGTATTTGTGATTTACTGGCTTATATGCAGCCCCAGCCCTTGTTAATGGGACAGCCTGTACTGTCCTTCGCTTTTGAGGAGAAGAGTTTCACAGTGGTGACCAACCAAAGCCTGGAATTGAGCTAGAGCCCCATTCAGCCATAAAGAGTCATTCCCCCTTAAGTTGGCTGACCAGATGTAAACGGGACAGCAAACAGCAGTGCTGTCCCATTTCAAATGGTACAGATAGCCAACCTGCTGACCTCTTGAATTTAACCCAGCGAGGCTAGGCTGACCATACGTGCCC
This sequence comes from Lyroderma lyra, assembly GCA_004026885.1. Lineage (NCBI taxonomy): Eukaryota > Metazoa > Chordata > Mammalia > Chiroptera > Megadermatidae > Lyroderma > Lyroderma lyra. The sequence goes on from PVJL010011218.1 coordinate 36,852, forward strand.
TTTGAAACGGGACAGGACCGCTATATTCCGTCCCTTTCAACACGGACATCTGGTCGGCCTGTCTTTACAGCGGGAGTTCCTGAGATGACACGTACAGCTCCCTGGGCCCCGGAGGGGAGCTCGCAGCGGGCCTGGCCTCCGTGCTTCTAGGCACTGCAGTCTCCTCAGCCTGCAGTCTGCTCATCTGCCCCAGGAAAACTTCGAAGTCACCAGCTCCAGATAAATTCTGGACCAACCTCATAATCAGTAGAAGACAGGAACCCCGTGGCCTGTTGTGTCCTCCGAATTCTGTGATTTATAACAAAGGGACTGTAGGGCTTCCACCCTTAGCACGTGGGAGCTTAAGGGTTTTTTCATCAACCGTGTGAATCATTTTTCTTTGAAATTTTCCTATGTTTATTCTTACTGTATTTTTTTCCTACCAGGAAGTCAGCACTCAGTTGGTAGTTTTCCAAACGGGAGGAAAACGCCACTGAGGATGAATTTAGAATGCTTATCAGCGTGAGCAAATAATAAATGACAGAATTTTGGATGTAAAGTAACAGGAAAAGTTTCTGCTTCTGAGATGAACTTGTTTTTTTATTGTTCTGGTTGAACTTTCTTTTTTTGTTCTTCCTTTTTTAGCAAAGTAAAATAGGTAGACAGTAAAAAATCATAAAGATAATAAAATACTTGTAACAGGCACGACAGAACAAAATAACTCTCTCCTGACAGCTCAATCCCAAGTCCCCCCTCGCAGAGCCAACCTCTTCAGACTCTTCTTCATTTCTTCATTTATTTACCTCCCTATTTCTGCAAAGAGGCTGGTAATGTTGTTTCTCCATCTGCCGATTTAACACGATTTGTTGCCTTGCAGGCTAGGAGGGGAGCACCTTCCATGACCCTCCTTTTCCTCAGACCTCCCCAGCATGCCTACATCAATCAGTAGTGTGCGATTACGAAAATTTTGTTCACGGTTCAGCCACTAGGTTTCATCTCTGTAGAATTTCCGGGACAAACTTATGTTTCTCCTGAAGTTTTCAATCTTTCTACCATCACACTCATTCAACAATTTTGTGTGTGTATGTGTTTTTTCTTGGTGTCCCCGGGGACCTACACTCTGCGACTTGGATCTGGGTCAGCCATCCCAAGTTAGACTTTCCCTCCTGGCTCCCAGGTCTTTCCCTTTCTTGACCTAATTCTAGGCTGAGCAGATGTCCTGTTTTAAACAGGACAGAAAACAACAGTACTGTCCCATTTCAAACCGTACATATGGTCAGCCTACTGACACCTTGAATTTAGCCCGGCGAGGCTAGGCTGACCGTTGTTTTCTGTCCCGTTCAAAATGGTACGTCTGGTCGGCCTACAAATGTCTGTGTCTCCTTAAACTTCACGTGTCGGTAGGTGAGTATGAAGTCTAGGATGATGATGTTTTCCTCAGAGCTCTGACAGCCTCCTGCCATCTCTCTGTGGTTTTACAGTTGACACATCCAATGCCCTTTTGAGTCCAAGAACCTTTGTATGTGACTCTTTGTTATTTACTTCTAGTATCTTTGTTTCCAAGGTTGTAGATGTTAAAATAACGTGCCTGAGATTCGTGAGAGGGGGACATTTAGTGGGGCCTATCAGTCTGAAATTAGGTTCGTTCTTCACTTTAGAGCATTGTTTCTTGTATTATTTCTTTGAGAATTTTCTATCTTCTCTCTTTTGTCTTTCTGAAACTCCTACTGGTCAGACACCGGGTATTTCTGGATTGTGCTTAAACCTCCTTAGAGCGTTCACTTATTTTCTCTCTTTTCCTTTTGCCCTATTATCTGGGACGATTTCTTGAATTTCTCTTTCATCATTTCCACCAAACTTTTAACTGTCGCTAGGCCCCTGTTACTTACTACTGCTTAACAAAGTACCCCAAAATTTTGCAGTGTTCAGCAGCAAACATGTATTGTCTCATATATTTTCTGAGGACCAGGAATCTAGGAGCCACTTAGCTGGGTGGTGTTGTCTTGGGGTTTCCCTTGGGGCTCCAGTCAAACTGTAGAGTCAGACAGTAGCCACCTGAGGCTGGACAGAGTTGGAAGTTAGCTTGCCAGATGGCTCATTCACAGGATCATTGGCAGTTCCTCAACACATGGCTCTCTCCCTAAGGCCGTGACTTGACATTCCAGCTAGCTGCCCACAGAGCAAGTAATGCAAGAGAGACAGCAGACATCACAATGTCCTTTTATGACTTCGTCTCAGAAGTGACATAGCATCCCAGCTATCCTGTTGGTCATACAGGCCAACCCTGAATCAGTGAGGGAGGGGCCTGCACAAAGGCATGGCAGGTGTGCGTGTGTGTGTGTGTGTGCCTGTGTGTGTGCATGTGTGTGTGCGTGCCTGTGTGTGTGCGTGCCTGTGTGTGTGTGCGTGTGTGTGTGTGCCTGCGTGTGTGCGTGTGTGTGTGCCTGTGTGTGTGCGTGTGTACATGTGTGTGTACGTGTGTACATGTGTGCGTGTGCGTGTACATGTGTGTGTGTGCGTGTGTGTGTGTATGCGTGTGTGTGTTTAGAGGCATTGCTTCTGAAAAAGGTGTCAGTTACAGGGAAGACTTTTGGGCATTAACTCATTAACATGCACTCCACTGTATGGGACTAGCTTCCCAGCACCTCTCACGGAGAAGACCATGCAGCAGCAGGTCGCGGCGGTGGGGGACCAGAAAGATGGCGGCAAAGGAGGAAAAGCAGCTGTGGCTCCTTTAGTGCTTCCCAAAGTCATGGCTAAGTTGGCCTGTGTAGAGCTGCACCAGATCAAAGCAAATGAGAGGAATGAGAACAGTGTAGAGATTGTTTATGAAGTAGAAGCTATTATTTCCTTTCTGAAGGAGCATGTTGTGTTTTGTGAGCATTTATTTGCTTCCTGGATGATGCTTTATTTTTTTCTTTCCTAGCACAATGACGATAATAGATAATAGATTCCCTGTGGGTTGTTGAGTGGGAGGGTAGGCTTGCTTTGTCTGGCGTCCGCCATTGCTCTTACCTCGCAAAACATAAATAATTCAATTCCATGCTGGTCGCCTCTTTTTTTTTTTTTCCATTCTACTGTTCTGCGAAGTTCTCAACATTAGGAACTTTCAGATTCATGATCCACTGGGTTCTTACAATCCTGAAATTGTATTACTTATGCTTTCCCCAACGCAAACCTGGGACCAGCAGGCATGTCCAACCTGCGGCCCCAAATGGCTTTGAATTGTGACCCTTTTTTTAGCTCATCAGCTGTCGTTCATGTTAGTGTATTTGATGTGTGGCCCAAGACACTTCTTCTTCTTCCAGTGTGGCCCAGGGAAGCCAAAAGGTTGAATGAACACCCCTGGACTAAAGTGTGTTGGGACAAAAGGAGGCAAATAAGGTACAGATGGGAAAAAAAGAGAGAGTCCTGTTGGCCACTCGAGGTGGAAGACCAATTCTTGCTGGAGCTCAGCGCTGATCAATTCTCTAGTTTCTATCTTCATTTTTTAAATGTAACACGTATATCACAACAGAAAAACATAATCAAGATAATTAAGTAAGGTAATCAAACATGAACAAGCTTTTTCTGCAAAGGGTGAGATGGTAAATATTTTAGGTTTTGTGGTCCAAGAGGCAAAATAAAAAACACTATATACATACCTATATAACAGAGAGAATGAATCCTCCCAAATTTTTTAGTGGGGAAATACAAAACTTTATTTCTAGGCACTGAAATTTGAAGTTCATACAATTTTCATATTATATTATTTTTCTTTAGATTTCTTTCCTGCCATTTGAAAACACAAGAACCATTCTTAGCTCTCAAGCAGTACAAACACAGACGGCAAACTGGATTTGGCCCGTGCGCTGCCGTGTGCCCACTCCTGATCAGCTCATTTCATGACGGCCATGTGATGTTTACTAGTGGGACTTCACATGACATCATCAGGGGCCCGGGGACAGAGGGAGGGGAGGAGAGAGGAATTTCCTCTCCCAGTGCCCCGGGGGCCCACAGAGCCAGTCGGTGATGAAATACAGCACAGTGGTTGAGAATGTGAGGATGGGTCTCTCTAGCTTCTCAGTGTCCCTGTTTTCTTCTCTGTAAGATGGGGCGAATAACAGTGCCTACCTCACAGAATTGTCTTCAGGTGCAAATGTGATCATGTGCAAGGCAGAGCGGCCTGAGCAGCACCTCACAGAGTCAGGGCTCCACAAACATGACCTGCTGCTGGTGGGATGGTGCTGACCGGAGGGCATTTCCTCTGCAGCGGGCACATCCAACCCACCACCCAGGACAGCGTTGACTGGGGCCTGACCCAAATTCGTCAGCTTTCCTAAAACGTGACAAAAATGATGTACGGGCCTTTTCTTTAGCTCATCAGCTGTCGTTAGTGTGAGTGTATTTTATGTGTGGCCCAAGATAGTTCTTCTTCCACCGTGGCCCAGGGAGGCCAAAAGGTTGGACAGCCCCACACAGCATCCTTATCGTAAGAGCCTATTAATCTTACGTGGGTGGTGAGGGCCTCTTAGTCCTACTGGACTCAGAACCTTTTAGGGCAAGGAAATGAAAGCACCTGGAGTTCATGGTTGTAGCTATTACCTCCTCTCACTGCATGACGTGAGATGGGCAACACGTCCTTACTGTCGTGGTGATTCCCAAATGTTCCAGAGGCCCCTGATCACCACCTTCGTTGTCAGAGCCGGTCATCTGTGGCCTCGCTATCATCCAGAAAATCAAAACCTGGTGGCTGGCTTAGATGTCTAGACTCATGATGTGTGTCTGGACAGGAGCTGAAAGATGGAAAGTGGCAGTTGCAGTGAGATTCCTGTGATACCCAAGTGCAGTGACAGCGGCACCGGGGGTGGGGGGGTGGGAAGGAGCCACCGCGGGGACCGAGCATGGTGGCGTTTTTTTCTTCACTGGAGGGCGTGTTGCCAAGGGTCACGGACAGTTGCTCACCCCCAGGCCGGGCAGGGTCTGTCTGGCCCGGCGCTGCACTTGATCAGCTCTTTTCACACACAAAAGCGTTCGCCTGCGGCTATTGGCTGGGCAGAGGGTCAATAATCACATTGCAGAATCAACAGAGCTGCTCAGTAGAGTGTTAACCAGCTCTGAGCATTGCCAACTTCCCCTGTACTAACCCCAGGCCGGGCTGGGCTGGGCGTGGAGGAGGAGGGATGGGAGAGAGGGCCAAGGAGGCTGCTTTGCAGCAGGAGAACGTGCAGAAGCTGGGTGTAGGGTGTCCTGAGAGTGGAAAGAGGAAACATCCAAAACGATTTGGAAAGTATTCCCTGAGCCGGTAGCGAACACTAAGCCGTGCGCGTGCATAATTACAGCCTTCATTCATTTTAAGAACAAGAAGATAATATTTTACTGCCTGCCGGTCCTGGCGGGGGGCGGGGTGTAAAGAATTGGGGGACATGGCTCCTCCTTGCACTCTAGTAAATGGCCCAAGCCCCCCAACTCATGCACGTTTAATTTTAATAAGTAATTTTAATAGCCCACATTGTTGGTAGTCCAGAGGAACACCTGTAGGGGAGCAAAACAGGGTCCCTGGCTGGTCTGAAAATTACACTGACAAAGACAGATAAACAGGAGAAAAGCATGCACGTTTTATTAACATTTTACATGGGCACGGGACCCCTCACAGGAACATGAAGACCTGAAAAAGTGGCCAGAGCAGGAAGTTTGAGACCTTTTGGCCAAAGACACAATAAAATTATGAAGAACTGACGAGACAGGTTTGGGATGGGAGGTGTAGGTAGTAAAGAAGTAACTAGGAAGTCCAGGGTGATTTTGACGGGGTTGGTGTGTCAATTCCTCTGGCAATAGTCTGTCTCAAGTAAAAGCAGGATTTATTTCCTGCCCGTAGGCCAAAAAGGAGGAGCTTTTTCTGCATTTACGGCTTGTAATTTCCTTCAGCTCAAAATAGTTTTTTAATGTCAAAGAGGTATATATTGGGGTGACATATCCTGGCTTCCTTCATGACCCTCAGCAAGTATCCTGCGTACTTGTCTAAGTACTTAACCGGCGTTAACTCAGTTGACCCCATTTTATAGATGTGCACACTGAGGCACCAGGGATCACTTAAAGTCACACAGGTGGCTTGGCAGAGCTGGGACTTAGGCCCAGGGAGTCTGCCCTTAATCCCTCTGGCCATGTTGACCCGGGACAGAAGGCAATGTGCAGGCAATAAGTGGGCCATATATGGGCATGATGGGAGTTGAGACCAAGAGAAATAGGCAAGAGATAACTGACCAGCTTCCTGGAAATTTTGCTGCCTTCATGTACTATTTAGACTGACCAGATGCACCAGTTCTTCAAACGGGACAGAAGACAATGGTATTGACCCCTTTCAAATGGCCCATATGGTCAGCCTAACTATTGGATTTGACACCTTACACTTACAAGCATCGTGTGTCGTTGGGGCATCAAACCAGTATTTTACTAAACCAATAAAATAACTTACGTGTGTGCTCATGTGCAAATAATACTTGCTTAGTCGACCAATATAGTTAGTCTACTCTAACAGTACTGTATTAATATTTGTAGTTATTTCGTTTGTGGTTTAACAAAAATACTTCTCAGTCTCTCTCACCATCGGGCTTAGAATCAGGACCAGCTCTTAGGCACTGGAGGAAGGACCGTAGGAGGAGCTCTGTGGGAAGACCGCTGCTAGCTTGGCCGACAGTCGCATGTACATTGTTTGCAGCAAAACAAACAAACCAACAAAACAAATGAACAAATAAACCGGAAGGAGGTGGCCGCCTTTGATTGAGTCTTTGACTCAGTAAGGGGCACTCACTCCCTGTGACCGCATCTCAAATCCTTACAAAACCACTGCAAGGCAGATCTTAACATCTTCCTTTACAGATGAGGTACCTTGGAAGGGTGAAGTAGTTCTCCAAAGCTCCAGTTACTAGCTGGCAAACCTGAAAATAGATCCTACATAGACCTCGCCTAAGGCCTGCGATTTCTGGATTTCTAAAGAACTTGAAAACCTTTGTCCACAAAGACTTATGTACCCCAATGTTCATCGCAGCGCTGTTCACAGTGGCCAACACATGGAAACAACCACAGTGCCCTGCGACAGATGACTGGATAAAGGAGCTGTGGTACATATACACAATGTAATATTACTCAGCTGTAAGAAAAGATGAAATACTGCCATTTGCAACAAAATGGATGGACCTGGAGATCATCATGCTTAGTGAAATAAGCCAGACAGAAAAAACAAGGAACTGTATGATTTCACTCATATGCGGAATATAAAACTGAAAGCAAAGAAAAAAAAGAAATGAACAAACAAATAACCCATGGACACAATCAATAGTTTAATGTTTATTTGGGGATGAGTGGGTTAGGGAGGGGAGAAAGGGGAGGGGGTGGGAGAGGAGGGGGGAAGCTAAATATAAGGTGATGGAAAGAGAAGTCACATTAGGTG
>PVJL010011219.1:0-44229 GCA_004026885.1 Lyroderma lyra
CCCTAACCCACTCGTCCCCAAATAAACATTAAACTATTGATTGTGTCCATGGGTTATTTGTTTGTTCATTTCTTTTTTCTTTGCTTTCAGTTTTATATTCCGCATATGAGTGAAGTCATACAGTTCTTTGTTTTTTCTGTCTGGCTTATTTCACTTAGCATGATGATCTCCAGGTTCATCCATTTTGTTGCAAATGGCAATATTTCATCTTTTCTTACAGCTGAGTGCTATCTTTTATATCACTTCCAACCACTGTGACTCAGAAAGAGTATCTGCCTCGTGGATATACTTGTTTTGACAGAAAATACACTCTACTTAGGTATAGTATAAAGATATCCTGTGACCCACAGTGAGATTTGGATTTAGCAGGAAGCATGACTTCAGCAGTGATGTTTTTATTGACAGATTCTAGGGCTGATCAAGCTGTTTAGCAAGGCAGGATTGGGGATCAATAGCTGCATAATAAGCAAGATTGAAGCACCTTCTGATTTCTCAGAAATCATGCTGTGCAAAAGAAAGGTCAGCTCTGTGCTCAGATGGTCCCTGAGTCCACAGGAGATGTAAGGCATTGATGCCTCTGAGCACAAAAATGCAGACTGACCTTGAGGACTGGGAAGCTGGTCAGAAAACCAAATTTTTTCTTTAAATTCTGCGAAAGAGGAAGGTAAGAAAAAGGGAAAGGCAGTGGAGTAGTCTATGCTCTTAAAATGCATGGGTGACATTCGAAGGGGGAAATTCTCTGAAGGAAGGCAAGGTGTCTTGAGCAAGATGAATCACAATGTTCTTATAAAGGAGCAACTGGCCCCTTGGCTTGTTTTTTCTCATCCACAATTGAGTTGAGCTTTTAGCTGCACAATGAAAAATTACTTGGAGAGGACCAGAAGTGACCCCCTATCTAGAGAGTTCTGAATCCCTACAACCATGATCTATTGACTATTTCCCAAGAGATGTAGGGTAGACCACCCACTTTAGAAAAGCTAGAGGGCACACAGTAAGAACTTTTTATGAAGAGTACAATTATAATGTAGTCTGTAGAGACTTTCTCCCTTTACCATATATAAATGCTGAAGCAAAGTACTCATTCTTCTGGGTTTAATGGATTCCATGACCAGTACTATTGGGATTAGAGCATTTCTCAAGCTCGCTTCCAAAATTATAAATGTCTAACTACTTGTCCCAATTAACCCCCTCTCTTCTACCCCAAAGCAATCTGAATTATAAAGAATCACTCATTTTAATGTATCTATGTTTAAGTGTATGAATATACAGAGACTTCTCTTTTAGTCTTCTGTAGCACAAAAATGTTTTACCAGAACACAAAATCAAGAAATGTGAAGTGAAACAGTTTTCACTTTTCACTTGCATGAGCTAATGATAATATATTATGTTGGAATAGCTCTCCAGGATATAAGCAAAATGTGTAGTGTTTTTTTTTTATCCCATTTGACCTTCACAGTCATGCTGAAGGTGGGGAGTCAGGGAGGCTCTGTATAGGAAAGCATTTCCCAGTAAGTATTCCAGGGAATACTAGTAACAAGTTTGGAAAACATGGAGTTTAACAATGTTTAAACATGTAGCTATATCACAGGGCCTCTCACACACTTTATGTTAGTTAGTTTGTTGCAAATCTCTGTGTGTGTGTGCGTGAGAGAGAGAGAGAGAGAGAGAGAGAGAGAGAGAGAGAGAGAAAGTTAAGAGGGTAAAGAGATGGTTCCCAAACTTATTGGATCACAAAATCCTTTTTCCATTGTATGTCTTATGGAATACATGTTGGGATTGTTTCTTAACCATTGGTTAAGACATGACAAATGTCTACAGTTGAATTTAAGTTCTGCTTTATTCAGCGACATTTAATAAATGTTTACTGATCATCGATGTGTCAGACACCGTTCTAGGAGTTGTTAACAAAATAGATGAAAATTCCTGCTTTAATGTAGGTTATAGTCTGTTGGGAAAAATAAAATAATATTTTTAAAATGATAAACCAAATGAATGAATAAATACATACATAAAATGCATAATACATGAAATTGGGATAAATATTGTGAAAAAAATAAGGAAGATAACAGTTTGTGTGGTTGTGTGTGTGTGTGTGTGTGTGCTTCTGAGACTATGTGTTAGGGAAGAGCAATATCTTAGATAAGGTGACCAAAGAAGCTTCCCTGAGGTGATAGCTAACTAAGTAAAGCCTCAAAGGATTTGAGTGGGGGAATTACCACATAATTGTCAAAAAAGCATTCTGAGCAAAGGATCCAGAAAAGGCCTGAAGTAGATTCAAAATTTAATTAAAACAAGGTCCTGTTTTTCACTTCCATTGTAAAGATTACACTAGTCTTTTAAGAAAGTGGTCTAACATTTTAAAAATCCATGCATGCTTTAAGTACTTATAATTCATGAGTCTTACACTTAACTGTGAGGAATTAGTCCTTTTTTGTGATCTCCAGATCCCTGGGACACTTTCAGGAGGGTCCAGAAAGTCAAATCTATTCTCATGAAAATTAGAAAACATTATTTGCATTTTTCACTGTGCAGACATTTACATGGATGGAACAAAAGCAATGGCAGGTCAAACTGCTAGAGTCTTAGGAAAAATCAAGGTAGTGGCACTAAGCTAGACCAGTAGGTACTATATTCTTCATGGCCATGACCTTACAGGACAAACATTGCCAGTTTCACTTAAGGATAACCTGTAAAGAAATTAAGTTAATTAAATTTCAAACTTGGAGTATACACATCTTTTATTTTATTTTATTTTATTTTATTTTATTTTTTGCTTTTTGGTATGTGGGTAGCTCCCTGGCTGGGAATCAAACCCAGGCCACAGTGCTGACAGTGCCAGTGCCGAAGCCTTAAGCCACTACACCATCAGGGAACTCTTACACATCTTTTTAATACTCTGTGAAAACTGGGAATTATACATAAATCATTTCTGTTGCATTCTGAAGACCAGTGGCTGTCCTGAGGGAAAGGAGTTGTACAATTTGTGTTTAAGCTGATTAGTTGCTTCTCACTAAATATTTTTGTTTCGGAAAATATTATTTTTAATAAAATGCTATTTTGTTAACATGTAATAGGTTTGTGCTTTTTAATAAACTAATAAATATTTTTAATGTTTTCCATTTTGATCTCGAATATAAATATGGACAGATGTAACTAGAAGCTTCCAGCATCCTTAATAATTTTTAAGGGCATAAAGTTGTCTTAAAATAAAAAAGTTTGAGAAACAGTATACTAGTAGAAGAGCAAGAGTGCCATTCACGGGCACATGTACACACACACACACACACACACACACACACACACACACATGTTTATGTATATATTTTGGGGGTTTTAACTGAGGCAAAATTTATATAACATACGATTAACCATTTTAAAGTGAATAACTCAGGGGCATTTAGTACATTCATAATGTTGGGCAACCACCAGTCTATCTAGTTCCAAAACATTCTCATCACCCCAAAAGGAAACCCTGTACACATTAAGAAGTCACTTTTTACTGTCCAGCCCTATCCCTCATCCCCAGGCAACCACCAACCAACAATCTGCTACCATGGATTTGTCTCTTCTGGACATTTCTCATAAATGGGATCAAACAATATGTGACCTTTTGGGACTGACTTCTTTCACTTAATATCATGTTTTCAAAGTTCATCCACATTGCAGCATAGATTCCATTTACATCATTCTATGAATATTTTGAATTAATTACATGTTCCATTCCATTAAATTATTCATCTTCACATTTTTAAGGGTACGTATATGGTCTCTGATTAGAAAATATCTCTCTCCAATATAGATACACAAATATGTGTTTATAAAGTAATATCTGTCTCAATATTTGTCACAATATATTACAGACTTCAGCTGTGCTCGAAAGTATTTCTATTTATAGCCTGAATCTACAAAAAATTTATGAGGCAATTCCCTCAAATACTGAGGTAAATGTTAATCTGTGTGTAATTATAATCACCATTCTCATCATGAGGTATATAAAGTACTTAATTGTAAATGCTGGGAAATAGCATTTATTTTATAACATTCTCTAATAAAATGTGTTTGCACCTGTAGGTAATTTTTGTTCATTTCAGGTTGTTGATCTAGAAGAAATGAGTAATTTAGTAGAGTGTGGGGGAGTGAATTTTGAGATAGGAGGCCTGGGTCAGAGGCCAGATCTGATCTTTATTAGGTATGCTACTTTCAGCAACTTATCATATTTTGCCATGTATAATGTGCACTTTTTTGCCCAAATTTGTGAGAGAAAAATAAGGATGCACATTATACATGGGTAGTACTAATTCCATGTCTATATAAATGTTTTCAATTCTTTTATTTATGCTTATGATAAAAGTGTAGCTCTACAATAATGATATCCATGTGAATACAATAATATGATAAATGCTAAAATTTCTTTATACTACAAAAAACAAGTACCTAAAAATAAGCAAATAAAAATATGGATTGAAAAATTAAAATGAAAGATATTTTTTCTTGAAAGTTTGGACCCAAAACATGAGTGCACATTATATATGGCAAAATATGGTATTTCCCCTTTCAGGACTCAATTGTCTCACTTTCGATGAGGGGTTGCCTTTCCCAGCTTTTGTACATGGCTCCATTTATCTGGAGTCATTCACATACCACCTTCAAGATTTTTGCTCTATCCGTAGAAAACCTCTATCATTTGCTTATATTTTAATTGACTCATTTCTTTATATAAACAAATTTATTTCAAATGAAAAATGTATTATTACTACTAAATACAGACAGCCAGGTTCACTTGCAAATAGAAAAGGTTTAGTAATCCACATTCAGTCATCCAAGAATCCAAATTATATCATCTCACTTCCAACAGAACAAAACATCCACCTTTTGGATAATACTGCTCAGCCCTGACAAGCCCTTTTCATGAACTGGTAAGCTGTAGTCTTAAATAATTTTAGAAGGTAAGATACATTACTCATTCTCTCACCCTTGTTTTTAAAACAGCTGTTTTTAAATACTGAAACCTTTGGTCAGTGCCCATCTTAATGTAAAATAGTGGAAATTAGGTAATAGGTTAGGAAAGAAAAAGCACTACATTACAAGTACAAACCACAGATTTAATTCTACAATTACTAACTGATGGCATAAACAGTTGAGTAACTTACACAAAACACACTTGGGTTACAGGTCCCAAGAAAGTGGGAATTAACCTGGTCCATTCTCAGTTCACCACATCCTCAAAGAATCCCAGGTCCATCCTAGAGTTAAGGACACTTACGACACTATCTAGTGGGAGCTATTATAGTTTAATGTAAAATATCCCCTTTGGATAATTTTGAACTGACATTGAAGAGCTGGGAAAACAGACACAATTTATTGAGTGCCATTGGCTAAGCGCTTCATATGTACTATCTCATTTAATCTTCACAGCAATGCTCTGAAATAAAGCCTAAATTACCCCCATTTTACAGATGAGAAAAACTGAGGCTTGCAGATGAGAATAATTTGCCCAACCATGAAGAAGATGCTATAAGAAAAATAAAGAACTGATTCTTGTTTCCCAATTTCTCACCACGAGAAATCCCCTTAATTTTCTCTTTCTCCATGGACTCCAGGTTTTGGAAATTTTTATCTACCATTTAGCAGCATTGTTAGTTTTGAAGTATGAAAATGGATCTTTTTCTTGAGAGGTCTTGAAATGTTAGAGCCCCCGGTGTGTAACAGCTGAACTAACCCCAGTTCCTCATTCTGCATTTGAAGAAACAGAAGCCCAGACAGGATCAGCGATTTGCTGAGGTCATACTGCTTAGAGAGGAAAAGCACTAAAATCCAGGCCTCATTATTCCCTGTAGCCATTTTCTCTTTCATGACGAAATTCTGCCTTTGATACAGGGACAATTTGAAACCAAACCACCAGTAGGAGAAGACAGATTTAAGAAAAAAATTATTGAAGAGGTTTGCCACGAATTTAAATCTTGATGGCAGCTGCTCTGTTTGTACCACACCTTTTGGCTTAATGGTTATTTACCCCAAGGGAAGGAGAGAGGGGGGTCCCCATTTTGACACTGTATAAAGGAGAAACAATAAATAATTGTTTAAATTTTATTTATGCACTTATTAGTTTCACATGTACAAGAGAATATAATGCTTGAAAGATAGATCAGCCCAAAGCAGATTAAAAATACTGTAAAGATAATCCTTGTGTTACTGGAATAAAGGGTTTCCATATGTGACTCTAACAGTGTGCTGGGAAGAACACCAAACTGTGCCATCATCTTTTTAAAGTGGGATTTCCCTGATAAGATGACATCATGCCCTCCAGCTTGGTGTAGTAAAGGCCAGAAAAGTAGAAGAAAGCTTCATGCAGTAAATGGAACAGAAGTCAGACTTTAAAGTGCAAGGTAAATTTGACCGTTATGTGAGGCTTTGCCCAGGGAAAATTAGGACTGAAGATCTCCCTCCCACCCCATTCCTAGGTACCCCACTATTCTTGGTTCCCTGGGACACCCTTGGGGTCTCCAGGGCAGCTGAAAAGAAAGAGGGGAGGGGATATGAGAATAATCATTAATGTGTATTGAGCACCTCTTATTATATGACAGAGCGTAGACTAGGATTTAGAAGAGGTGAACGAAATTAATCTTCACAGCAGCAAAAGTGTGGACTGTACCAAGAGGCAGCAAAACGTGTTGAGTATGAACATAGCCTTGGGAGCTAGACTGGTTGCTTTCAAAACCTGGCTCCACCCCTTCCTACCTGTGTTGGTGTAGGCAAGGTAGTCACCTCTCTCTACCTCAGTTTCTCTGCCTGAAAAATGTGTATAATCATACCTACCAAATAGGGTTACTGTGAAAACAAAATTATTTAGCAAATATTTAAATAATATATATAATGCATGATCATTGTAGGATAAAGAGTAAGTAATATTACATTTATGAGTAAACCAAGGCCCAAAGAGGTTAAGAAATGTCCACACTGTTGAAAGTCACTGAACTTGACTTTCTGATTCTATGATCCATGCTCCTTTCCTTTCACCTTTGGGCTGCTCAGGCTGAGTTGATGGGACAAAAGCAGCCATCCAGGCCAGAAGCCTCAGTATGTTCCCTAGTAAACTACACACACACAGCACTTACTTGTATATTTCTACCCATTTCCTCCAGGCCAGTCCCCTAAGGCCAAGCTGTCCCTCCTCTCTGCTATTGTCTGGAATTTCCCAGCAAACCATGCAGCTGTTTCCACTCACACAAGCCCCAAATTCACTGTAGTTGCCAAATGAACCAAGAACTTCATGTAATAACTTTTAAAGGGCATTCTCTCCACACAGTGACTCGAGGGCATGAACACTCAACCTAGAGATTAATTTCTCTAAAAGAAATTTCTCTTAGAGAAATAATCTTATCAAAAGGCCAGGAATTTGAGCCCTTACTTTCTGTGTTAATTTTTATTTTGTTTGCTTATAAGTAAATGTTAAACTTGGAAACATTAGTTTTATTGTATACAGCTCTAAAATTGATGGTCTGGAATTCCCAATATGCTTTTCAGGAGTTCAAATATCCAAGTGGTAGATAACATCATCATCATTATCACCATCATCATCATCGTCATGAAAGCAAACACTGAAATATTTTTATATCAACTATCTAACTTAATCCTTAAGACCCCTACGAGGGGGATCTATTGCTATTCTCAATATATATGAAGAGACTCAGCACAAAAAACTTAAAGGCTTTTTCCAGGCAGTCTTGTTCCATAAGTGTTTCCCTGGTGAGATGAAGGAGTTAACCCAGCTTCCTACATCCCTAGCTTTGAACACAGATGCAGCCTAAAGCGATCCCAAATGTGCCATGGAAACAACCGCCATCCATCTAAACCTCATCTGAAAGTATGAGAGATGACTAAATAGCTAGTGGAGATTTTCTTTGATTAATAATATTAAAAACTGCCAAAGAATCTCAGGTTTCTTACTTGAAGTTTTTATTTGGTGAATATCTACCCAATGATATGACAAATAGTGGAATATAAGTGTGTTTCTGTCCAGTGACCTTTTGACAGAATGAATTCTATCTTTAGAGCACATGGCACAGTGGAGTATCATTCCTAATTATTAACTTTGCTTAGGATAATAACACGTACCTGTGTAATGTCATTTATTATTAATAACTTGCAGTACCCACCTATGGGAAAAGTGTACTTCCTGCTCCACTAACAATGGGCCTGGCCACATGACTTGCTTTGGCTGGTGAAACATGACTGGAAGTGGTTTATTCCAGTTCTGAGCAGAAGCTCTAAGAACCAATGGTGAACCTTATCAGCTCCCTTAGTTTTCTTCTGCCCAAGAGCAGCCTATTTATCCCATGAGTTGTTGCTTCTTTAGCATGCTTCCAGAATGAAGAAGGCACTTGGAGCCACAGTGACTTGTAACACAAATGAGAAATGTGCCTTTGCTGTTGGAAGCCACTGACATTGGAGATTTTTGCTATCAGAACATCACCTAGTGAACGCTGATTGCTACAAAGCAGTATCTAAAATGATTCCTAAAAACACAAAGATGTCTGTTGATCGTCCTCAAACTGCATGAGGTTCCTAAATCACTCTGGGCTCCCCACTGTGTTAAGAGAAACAGAATTCTGTGTTAAAGGAAAAGGGATTGGAAAAGGCAAAGTGGTGGAAGGAAACAGAGTGGGAACTAAGAACACACTAGAGAAGCAGAGTGACTAAGCAAAAGCCATCAACAAAGGAAAGGCATAAATAACAAAGGAACCTGATCCATAACAAAGTATCACCTAGAACTTGCACCACCAACAATTGGGAGGCGGGGACAAGGCAACCGAAAGCAAATAGGCACTCAGATGTCAAAGGACTGTCCGAAAGACCTTATCAAATAAAGACAAGAAAAATGTAAAATAATTTAGATAAAGAAAGGGACCAAACAGTGGTGAGGGGAACAGTGAATGGTTTTGTTTTTAAGAGAAAAAAGTTTGATTGAAACATCTTGTTTCCTGAAGCAAGTCCTTGGGATCACGAGTGTGTTTCCTCCTGGGATAATTCAAAGGTCCCGGCTAAGAGCCCTGCCACTTCCTTCAGGTCTCTCCTCCCACTTCCTAAAGCCCTGAAGCTCAATTACATACATATTTATGGGCCCATGTTTTGTATGGAGAAAGCATGAGAGATATGCAATAAGTTTTAACAGCAACACGTATTAGAAACATGTATTATGTGCAGGGTCTGCCTTATGAGTAACTAGAATCAGTGGCTGTCTTTGTGGTGTGACTGCAGAGAGATTCTTTTTCCCTCTTAGACAATTCTTCTCCTGCCTGAAATAGAACCACCTAAGATTTCTTCCTTTGCATTAGATTTGTAACTCCCTAGAAGATAGTAGCACTGTCTCATCAGGCATCTCCATGCAGTGTGTTGAATCACAGGGTTGCAGGTAAGAAAGTGGAGCGAGGCAACACCTCTGGGAGAAACATCCCCATTTGGTTGGGGGAAGCCCCCTCCAGATTCTAGGGAGCCCTTTAAAGAGGCCATGAATGGTATCCCCTCCCTCTGAGAGAGTCAACACTCTGGACCCTCATTATTTAAATTGTGATCTGGCGGCTAGTAGCGTCTGCATCACCTGAGAGCTTGGTAGAAATGCAGAATCCCAGGTCCCATCTCAAACTGTATTGAATCAAAATCTGCACTTTATGAGGATCTCCGGAAGACTTTTATGTTCATGAAAGTTTAAGAAGCACTGCTATAATGACTTCTCTTCCTGAAATAAGTGTATTATGCCCCTGAGGTGTGTTGAAATGGAAAAATGTAAGTTAAGACTCTCAGGCATAGCATACTAGTAATTTAACTTTAACATGCATTAGTTGTATGCCTTTAAGCCAATCAATTGAACTCTCTGAGCCTCATTTTCCCCTTCTATATACTAAGCATAATAATGCCTATATCAGAGGATTGCAATGAAGCCCAAATGAAATAACATGTATAAACCATAGAGTAAACACTGATAGTTGTTAACTCCCTTAGTTTGCTGGACCAGAGCAGGTTTTGTGAGGGGTGAGTGCCAGGGGTAAGAAACAACACAGAGGTGTTCGGAGGAAGTAGGAGCAAAGAGAAGGCCCAGAACGGGATATCACTAGGGTCAAAGCATGACACTAGCTTAACTTGAAAGTTCCTATCTGGCCCTCCATGTCTTCTGCTCCCTGTCTTTAAAAAAGCAGAGTGTGTTCAGAAAGGAGTTGGGTAGCTAGGAGTTGTGGTACATAGGGATTTCCTTGCAGAACCTCCTGCTGCTCAGCATGCTAATTATTGCACAGATGTGTATGATTTAAAAACTACACAGCTGAGTCTCTCAGAGTCAGTGATTTCCACTCGCACCCCAACACGTACCAGAAAATACCAAGTATATTTCCCTTGGCATACAACACATCTGTAAAGGAATTACGGAACTGTAGGCAGACAATAGATTTCTCTTTTAAAAAATCGTATTAGGCTTTCAGGACAACTGGTGTCCTATGAAGCTGAAATTTTTATTAATACAGAATTTCAAGCCCAGACTAATCTTGAGCTCCATCTCCCTAAATTTCCTGTCAATTATGTGGATGTTTCACTTTTTTCACCGGTAAGAATTAATCAAACTCTTCCAATACATTGGATAATACGAGCAACCCAGGACCTCTACCCAGAGGCCAACGTGTCCGATGCATCTTTTTCTTTGTGCATATTGAATTTAGCAATCATGTGGTCTCTATCAGGCCATGGTTATAAGAAGAAATGGTGCAGAGATACGTGTTTCTTACCACAAGTCTTTCTGAAAGATAAGAATTCAGCTTACACTACATTAATTTGCACCAAATTAAAATTACCTTTTATTGCATCAATATGGGATGCATATAGCCTTTTTGGCCAGTTAATGACTATGACCCAAATGGAGAAATACTGGGGATGTGGATGGGTGGGTTGTGGGGAGAGAGAGAGAATATTTCACAGCATTATACCTCCTCCATAGCAAGGAAAGGGGTAGTGTTATAGGCAATTAAACTTCCTTCCCCCCATTACTTAGAATTCTCAGCTGAAGTCGACATCAGGACATCTAATCACCTTACAGGTACGTGGGATGAAGCCCACAGGCCCTCCGAGACCTGCCCTCAGGACCCTCCTCCCCATCCCAGGTGACACGTGGTCTCCCGCGCCTGCAGAGCTCAGCATGCTTCCACCAATGACACATCCATTCATCTCACACTTGCAAACAGTTCATCAAGTGCATCACATGAAACTGCAATGCTCCACACTGTCTTTGCTGGGCTTCCTACCACCCAGCTTCAGCGTGAATGTGTTTTATCGTTGAATATTCTCCCCTTGGAAAAGTGGGCTGTATTCTTAGCCAGCCATGTTCTTTCATGGAGATGAATCCAAACCACCCAACTAAAGTATCTTTCGAAAGTGTGGACCAATTTTTGTTGTTACAGACACTATTGGAAGCAAAGGCTTGGGAATCAGAAGACACAGAGCTACAGGCCCACTCTGCCATTTACCGACTGTGTCCTTGAGGAAGGCTGAATTTCACCTCTCTGGTCGTGTGCTCTTGCCTGTCACATACATATAATACCATGTGTCCTGTCCAGGGTTGACCAGATGAGATCCATGGGTGGGAACAGTTATGAAGTACAACATGATAGCTAGATTGGCCTCATCAAGTCTAACAGAAACTGGCTTCCTTGTTTCACAAGGCTCAGTCCCTTTAAATTAATTGAGAGAGGAAGTGAAAAGAAGAAGAGGAAATGGCCTCTCTAGTCAGATTCTACCTCGTGGTCTCAAATAACAGCTGTCACTGTCATGGCACAGATTGTATTGCAACCCTCTTAATTTAGCTGCAAGGCAGCATCAGATTATTTGCTTAGATTCATATTTTAGAAATTGGCACAGTACTCTCCCCACAATACTGTACAGCCTCTCAAATTTATCCAGACTTAGGTATCAAGAGACCTGAAATCTATACTTGGCTCTGTCACTATGTCCTATGGGACAAGTTACCTTTCTGAACCTGGGTCTTGAAATTTGGTGGATTTTATCTAGAAATAAATTTGGAAAGATTTATCAAGAAACTGAAGACTAGTACATATTTAGAAAGCTATTTTAAGGACATAATACCAAACATGATAGGATATTTTAGGTACAAAGGTATTTGTTATAGTGCAATTAACAATACTAAACAAGGAGGGATAATCAAAAGGTTTAACCAGAGTTAATATCTGGTTTAATATCTGTCACATTAAATTGTATGCTATATTGAAGCTGTTGATTCAGAATACTATTCAATAACACAGGGAATTATTTAACAAATAATGCTGAGTAAAATAAAAATCAAGATACCAAAATATATTAATATTCTTATTTCAATCCTACACAGGAAAGAAAGACTAAGAAAACTATTTGCCACAATATTATCAAAGGTCATGCTTCAATGAAAGTAGGTTATTGTTAGTTTAGTTCATATTTTTTCTAATGTTTATAATACATTTTCAGCTCTCCTTTATTTCCCAAATTTGCATTAATGTTTGTTTATTATTTTATAGGTAAGTGAAACTTAAAACATAATACCAGGAGGTGGAAATAGACAAAGTTTAAAGTTATCTGTTTCAGTGTTAGAGATCTATTCTTTTGCAACAGTTTCAATAAAAGGTCTATGATTAAAATAACTAACAGTTTCACAAAGACTATGGCTATAGAGTGCTGTGTCTGAACACATGGAGTCCTGAAGCCTGTTGTCCACACCACTCCTTGAAGTGACAGGTCAGGATGTATCCAGTGTGACATGGTGATTAGGGCAGCTGAATATAAATCTTGCTGCGAGCTGAAGCCAACAGAGGAGCCAGTAGTAATAAGTGTGGCTCAGTGTTCATGAAATTCATCAAAGCAGTCTACATAGTTGTTAGCTTATGACACGCTTGGAGTGTGACTTGATTTTCACAGTGATGTCATGCTTGGTCAGAAGGCTATTTTGGCATGAAATAGTTCTGCTGAAGTGAGAAACACATTTTTTCCTCTGTAAGGCTCAGAGGGATCTAATGCTTTGGAGGCCTAATGAATTTTCAAAATGTTTTAAAAGGCAGGAATGGCATTTTGATCTTCACCTATGACCTTATGTCTGAATTTTTCTGGAGATTGGAGCCAAGGTGGCAATCCAGGCCACAGTCCAGGGGTATCAGCAAGTGGCAAGGACACAAATACAGACCCACTGAAATTACTTTGATTCATGTATGTTAGGGTCTTACAAAACATATTTACAATGAAATAAGAAATATTCAATAAGTCTAACAATAAAAATGAATTAAAAAGAAAAAAAAGAAATATTCAGTTAGAGGATAAAATTCTCCCTCTGATTTATCTTTTCTGTGACCTTTATACATTTTCTGAGACCAGGCTTTCAAATTGTCCACAGTCTGAAAGCAAGCAAACAAAATCTCTCCCAATGATCTTGGAAAACACTCAAAACATAAAACACAACTTGAACCAAAGTTTAGGTTTGTACTAATCCACCAGGATTAGTTGATGAAATACTGCTCACGTTTCCATGAAAGAATCCAGCCCCCCAAAAGGCAGTGGCTTTCAGTCTGTTTATATTTTTGCTGCCAAAGGGTGAAAGAATCCTACCAGGCATTTTGGCCAGACAATGCTGCAAGAGAACCCAACCAGGCTGCTAAGGGCCAGGGGGAAGACGCAAGTGTTTTAAGAAGCAGAGAATGGGGTGGTGGGATAGGGAGAGACTTGCCCCCTTGCCTCCCTGGAGAGGGACATCGTCTCCTCTCAAGGAACCAGCTGGGCATGTGCCATCTCATCTCAGACGTACCCGAGGCAGGGTGCAGCTGATCTGTCCACTTGCTGTGACACTTCTGTCTTGCTGAGTCAGGTGCCAGTGTGGCCAGCACCACTGACCATTTGCTAGAGAATATGTATGTGAAGAACACTAAGATGAGCAAAATGCTTCTTAATGCAGGATGAACTTATGCCTGAGCTCTTCTTTCCTGTCCATTGTGGAGAGCCGGAGGTAAGCAGGCACATATGTCTTTTGCACCCTTTAATTAACTGATATAGAATTTTTCACAGTAAAACAATTAGACTTTATTGAATGGGCCTCTTAAAACAAACAAACAAAATAAACCACTCATCTTAAAAGTCCTGTCTTTTCACCTGAAGGAAAGAAATGGTTCCTATGAGTGCCAACCCTTCCATAAAAACCTTTCAAATAACTGCAAGTCCATCAGTAGGCTGCCCCTCCCTCCCAGGCTGTTCTTAGGAATCTTATTTTACAGGCCCATGGTCATTACTGCAGCTTGTCCCTGGAGTCCAGAACCAGGCTTAGTTCTGGACTCAGGACGGGCATGGGGAGCAGGGTTTCTCACCTCCTGTATATGCCTCAGACTCACATCTTTGGTACCATCACTGACCCCTGAACCACCAGTTACAAAACATGACATTTCACATATCTGGCTTCACTCAAGAATGAGGTCTCCTGGATAAGGGACTTTTCTAGGTAACCAAAGCTTATCTGTCATGTGACAATTTCTTTTCTATTTTCTTTTTCTATTTTAATTATCTGAGTTAGACATTTTTCTGAAATTGCTTAAGTACCCCACCTTTTTCTTTAAATAGAGCACTGAGCTTAAATGATCTTTCTTGATTATTCAAGGTCATTACTGTGAACATCAGCGACGTGCTTTACCTCAATGCTATTATGGCCCCCAGAGTCTGTGCAGGTATTTAGGACTATTTACCCCACACCAGACAGAATTGAGGACCTGGGTCTGCTTCTTATGGGTTCTGCTGGATTTTGGATTTGATTGTGCAATTTCTCCATTGTAAACTATCAGCAATTATAGCCTTTGGTAACCTCTCCTTTCATCACCCTCGTTTGAGAAAACCAAGCTTGTGAGTATTCTGTCGAAGTGCAAATAAGGTAATGACAAGGATGATGATAACTCAATCTGTGTGTCTTTGCTGTGTTGCTAACATTCTCTGAAGGATTTCTAGGTATCATATCATGATGGGGTTCAGAAATGGCATTTTGGGGGATTTTCCTGTGACTAAAGAACTAATTATAAAGAGATGCTTTTGGTATTCAATTTTAGTGAACTGAAGGAGAAATGCCTTTGCATAATTCCCAGTTTTCAAGAGACTGTGGGATGGCTGATGTTGCCAGATAAATGAACTACAGACACACGAACTTTTGCTCTTGCAACTCATTCCATCCTGGGTTTTGGAAGAATTTTCTTTTATGTCTCACCCTTCTTCAAACTTGCTTCCTCTGAATCTTTTTATTCCTTTTTTCTTCTATTTCCCTTTTAATTCCACCTCCACTGTCCTTCTTTCTTTTCTCCTCCTTTTCCTAATGCGTCTTGAGTTTAAACAGCAGTTTTCTGGGATACTACTAAGTTGGAGGCCTTGAGAGCAAAAGTAGGCTCCACACAACTGAGAGCTGAGTCCTGATGCCACCATGTCTCCCTGCTGCTATGTCACCTGGGGTGAGCTCACCTCACCTCACAATCAATCAGCCAATTGTTTATTGAAAGTAATCTTTGCAGTCTCCAGCAAGAGAGTGACAGCAATGAAGAAATCTGCAAAACCAAAAGTTGTGCTCACAAACTTGATGGCAAACTAGGGACAACTTCTAAGTTTTCAAATAATGTATTCTAAGCAGTCACTAACTACAATATATCTGGTCACTCGCAAACCTAGTCATACACCCTGTCTTCTAAACAGTCTTTTATTTTTCTTTCACATAGGCATAAGGTGAGACAATTCTCCCAATTTATTCAACCAAATCACAGACAGCCCAGTACCAAATTGTTCTCATGGCAGGTTCTCAATAATACTGGTTAACTTCTTGGTTATTGAAGAGTTTTTAATATAAAACAGTCAACACAGAGAAATGAACCTCTCTTGGGTTAAAGTGAACTTACCGCCCAACCCTCCTGTACCCCTATCAAATTGTTCACTTTTTATTTAAAACAACTAAATGTTCCAGGAGATCTGGTGGGAAGAGGTCCTTATGGAGAGGGTCATGGAATGGAGTTAGGTGATTTGGGAACAAAGTACGGCTCTGCTCTTTATTGGCTATGGAAACTTGGGCAAACTCTTATCTCATGAAGCCTTGGTTTCCTGAACTGCAAAAGGAAAATAATAGCTACTTCACATGACCATTGTGGGCATTAAATGTAAAAATAAGTGTATTTCTTAGAGCTAAGACAGTCAATAACAATGTTTTTGTTATTGCAAAGGCAACAAACCATGGATTCCTCTTACTTGAGGAAAATGTATTCCCTTACTATTGCTGAAGAGGGAGATGAGAGACTGGCAGCCAAGCAGAGCAGTAAGTGAACTTATCTCTGGGTAACATAAATGGAAGGGCTTTGTATTTAATTAATGATAATATGACATGATGTATGGCCACCACCCCACCAGAAAAAGGAAAACCTACTTACTGAGCTTCGGGCACTGCACCAGGCCCTGGAGACACAATGGTGAGCAAAACCATACAGAGACTCTAGTCCCTACTCCCATTAACCAAACAAACATGCACAAGAGAGATATAGTAACAAGCTGAGATGCATGATCTAAAAACATCACGACTTAGACTCATGAAGTTGGGGAGGTGGGGTGGGGTGAAATCATTCAGCAAAGTCATCCCTTCTTCACCTAATCTAAAGAAGTGGTAGGAATTATTTAAGCCAAGTGGCGGGCAGGAGAATCCAGCAGAAGTTGGACAGCAGATTGGGCCAGAGCCCAGGGTCAAGTTAAGAGTGTTGGCTATTCTCCTAAGAGCAATGGAAAATGATTGTGAAATTTTAAGGGATGGGGGGAGAGGGTGAAAGATGCTTTCACAATGCCCTCCCTGGTAGCAGTGGGAGAGTGGTTTGCAGAACAACCAGTTACCTGTCCATTGCTGCCATTCAGATGACTTAGCGATGTCTGAGATATGATGGGTGGGGAGACTTAGAGAGGAAGCAATTTCCCAGTTGGAGAAGCTGGATGAATAATAATGCTAGTCACTGAGATGAGGAGCTGCGGGAAAGGACTGACTTGGGGGCCAATGGAGAGAAGCAACCATTATTCCAGGTTCTGTACTGTGGGCTGTAGGTACATTATTTTGACATTATAACAAACCTGAAAATAAGTAGCATTATCCAATTTTTCTGATTAAAAACTCAAGGCTGTGTTATCAGCTTAATTTTTCTAACTGAACCTTCATGGGTCTGATTTTTCTGTACAATCTAGGCCCCAATTAACCCCTCAAGAGCTCTTAAGAAGGTTACCTTTCCCTAGAAACCAGAGCCCAAAGCCGCAGGACTCAGATAGAAATGGATCTGGGACACTTCCAGAGATTCTGAGTAGGCTACTCTGGGGCCCGTGGCAGGGCAGCCATGTATGACTGGGCAGGTTGCATACTGCACAAACCCAGCGGGTGTCAGTCATATGAAAGTCCACGTGAATGCTGCTTCCTGAATATGAGGGCTATACGAAAAGTATCCAGCCATGTAATATGAAAAATAGAGGCATTTATGGCTGGATTTTGCCCAGGCAGCCCTCATATATCAGCCCTGCTCTTCCCCAGTTTCTTTTCAAAGAAGACTCAAAACTCCATGACTCTCCCCCAAACCCCAGGATCAAAAAGAATCAATGACCAAAGCAACACCATGCACTTTACCTTGCTGATCCCCAGATGTTCTTTGCAGCATTCATCAACACCCAGGTATTCCTCCCTCACCTTTTTCTCTGCTCAGCTGGCACCACAGGGAGGAGTGGATGTGAGGGAAGAGTGATGCCTACATCACCAAGACACCATTGCTTCCAAGAGCTCCCCAGACTGGTATAGCAACACTCCCCCTGCCCCTCCAAAATGTTAACATCTGCCCAAGTAAATGTTACAGAGAAACAAACAGATTTTATGACCCAAATTGTCACCTTTTAACCTAGTTAACAGAAAATAATCTCCAAATTTCTGATTAAAGCATGTTCTTGCTCACCAGGTCATTGGGTCCTCCAAGACCCAGGATGTTGCCTGAATGGTAGTCACATATTCTTTACCTTTGAGGCAGACCAATGCAGTCTATTATATTTACATGGAAAAAATTTGGGTTTTCTCCACTGGCCCTGAGGCTGGAACAATCACAGCTCCTGGTCTAAAAGCTTCTGCAGTGAGTAATGAAGCTGACTCGAGGACTAAAGCAATCAAAGTCTCCTCTCAGCCCTTCAGTGAGTGGCACCACATTCCCAGAAGTGCTTAGGACTTGAGTTTCTGCTCGCCGATGCTCTAGCAAGACGCACCATCTCAAGTGTACCAGCTCTGACTTATGATGGGGAGAGAGCTGATCCCGTGGTCTGTGATCAGAATGAGCTCAGCTCCCTCAAGGAAACTGCTCCACCAGCATCTCTATCGTAATTAGTCTTTACTATAGCAGCCCTTTGAAAGGTATAGAACATTCACTTTAAAATGCTTTTTTATTGATATGCATGATCTCTTTCCTATAAAGAAAATTAGGAAGAATATATTCCTTCCATTTGCAAGTAAGATGATTACTCTGCAGACACGCTGCAGTGTTTTTTTTTTTAAACCCCATCTCCTCTGAAAACTCTAATGCGGTTGCTCATTTAGAGTTTTGAACGTGATTTCTTGTCTCTATGCCACACACTACAGAGAATAAGTTGACATTTAGGTCACCTAGAACTTTCCTCCTATAGAAGTCCACATATCAACCAATACCCACTGTAAATATGAGCCTTTCACCTGCAGTTGTCACTGCTGAAGTGGCAGAGGCATGCCTCAGACTGTAGTGATGACTCTGTCCCCACTCTGTCTTTGAAAACAGCATTCCTGGGGCATTGATATGCCCTGTGTTCTTTCAGCAGCAGCTGACACTCCTGCCACAAACGCACACCCAAGGCTGGCTCATGACCTACATCTTAGGGCATGTGGGCTGTGCTGTCCCCCACCCATGAGCAGCTGCTTGAATTGCACCAGCTGGTGGGGTCTGGGCAGTGGAAGAGGCACAGCACCAGTGTACCCAACGTGGGGACTCTGGCTTCCTGCCAGCCAGAGCCTCAGGGCTCTGAGTTCTCATTTACTTCATCTCCCTCCACCCCAAAGTTTATGGGAACGTGAATCATTTAATGCCATCTTGGGCTAAATACTTTTTCTGAGCTGGCTACTATGAATTAGAGGATATTTCCCAATTACACCCTGAGGCAGGACGCCCTCATTCCCTACCTGTCTTCACTTTCTCTCACAGTAGAATGACTAAGGCACCACAATAGAAGGGGCAGAACTAAAGATGGAAAGCATGGCGAAAACTTAAGGGTGGACCTGAAACTATAGCATTTGGTCTCTGTCCCTATTCCAGCTCAGAATGGGCAGGTGGAAGAAAAGCCAGGTGGCCAATGGCAGGAGAAAAGAAAATGTGTTTCCATTTCCACTTCAGGTTCTAACAGTGAGTGTCCAGATGAGAAATATAACTGGATTCTCACATGGGAGAGTGAACCCAGGCAACAACCATCACCCTGTTATAACCATCTCTACTGCCTTGGAGTTTAGCTCTCATAGGACTTATTCTACTGTCTTGGTTGTTTTAACAATAATTATGTCAATTCTTTACTTGTCAAAACGGTGTCATTTCTGAAGCTGTGCAAGGTAGGAGTGACTATTTCCCTTGCTGCCCTCCTTCAGCTGAGGTACTTTTTACAAAGAAGTTCCAGGTACCCAAGCCTAACTAGGCAGAAGGCAGGTCCCCTTGAGGAGCATTTGAGTTCCAGGAAGAAGTGATCCTTGTGAAGCCACACTTGGGGTTTACTTTTGCCATTTTTGATAAATTCCACACAGTCTGAGGAATGAAGTGTGGGTGTCAGAAGCAGAGATTTGAGGAAAATGGGGACAGGATTATGTCAATAAATCTGCCTTATTTTAGGGACTAGCAGAACCAGACTGGGATGGTAATCAGAACTGAGGGAATGATCTCCCAATTTCAGAAATAAGCTCCAAACTTTCTGATAAAAATTCGAAAAGTCCTCTCCCCTCCAAATATTTCCACTTGCCCCAAGGGCATGGCCTACAAGGACAGAGCTTCTTCTCACCTCACAATGACAGACGAAAAATAAATGCTCCTAGCTAGGAAAAAAGAGGCACATAATTTCTCCAAAGTTTTAATTATTGCAAATTTTATCTATGGCTAATAACTAGTCCATTTTGGAATTTTAAATTCTTTTGGTCTATTTAAATTAGCTAGCTCCCAAGATGATGCAGTTAGGACTTTGGAAGGGACATTGACTATTTCAAACCATTCAAAGATATATCATGCCTACAGAATAGCAAAGTAAGAAGTCAAGTAGGTAGGAAAAGACCCACCAAGCAAACTTTTTTAGGTATCATAAATGAATCTATATTAATTTCTGAGGGAAACTAGCTTAAACATAAGACTGAAATTCCATCTGATTCTCGCCTAATAAGGCTTAAGTGAAAACCAGAATGATCATTTTCTTCTCCTTAAAATATTTTCTGAAAAATTAACCTAATTTGAAAAAATCCTACCATTTTATTATAAATAACCTTACAACTAAATACCATAATTATTTATTTAATTCTTTTCTCCTAAACACAGTCTATCTATCCTCTAAAACAAAGATTACCTACTACAATATTTGAATGATGCATATCAAGTAAAAAACCTTTTTATCTAGCAAATGTAATTTGTCAGGGAAAATGTGACATAAATGTGTCCGAAACACCTTTGCTGTAGCTGAACATGAAGGCTAATTACGATCTCTAACATGAAACCTATTCCGACAAAAACAGAAAATTAGCAATAATTGTTCTGGCTGAAGCAGGCGACTGGAAATAGTATTTCCACCAACCAAGTTTTCTGCCTGTCTTTTTTATTCTTTTAATGATGTAGAGCAATTGCTCGTTTAATGAAGGGACTCGGTAAATAAACTTGCACATGACTCTCAACTGATTACTCTGAAATAAGGATGTTTTCCTTCCCAGTAATTGTTCTTCAGAAATGAAAGCCTCTTTCTCACATCAGACCCCACAACCCAAATGTTTAGTGTTAAAATAAATATTAGGGGAGTGGAGCACAGATGCCGTCCAAAACTGCATTTATCGTTGATCACCCTTCATCTTCATCCACGGAAAAACAAATGACTTGCCAAAATTGACTTGCCTGTTTTACCATTTCTCACTCACGATTAGGTAAAGAACAGAGAACATCCGTATTTTATCAGAAATGAGAGTGAGTTTCTGCAATCACTGTTTTCCTTCATATGCTCACATAAAACGTATAAAAGGTTTAGCAATAAACACAGACATGTTCATAAATTTTCTCAATTCTGAAATCCCTACAAATGTTCAACTCCCTTGAAGGCTTAAAGTAGAAAAAGTACTTATATTAGCATTAATCAACTTTAATGAACTTTTAAAAGATACTTACAGTTAAGTCATTTTAAGAATCACACTGTCCTCTGCACTCAGTCCCGGTGTTGTTCTTGGGTAATGAGTTACAGTAATAAACCTGCAAACATCCTGCCTGGGACGGAGACCTCGCCTTAAAGCAGACTTTATATTTTGGCGTCTATGAAGGTTTAAAGGTTAAAGGCATCATAAATTATGCATTTCCTCCTATGCCAGGCCCATAAAAGGTGCTTTCACTGTTCATTATAGATATTGCTTCTAAAAGGGCAGAGCCTTTTTTTAAGTGTTGAAACAAACATATCCATTATGTTTATTGCTACTATGCTGGAGAACCAAAGCAATTTGGAATTAGGAAATTGCAAGAATCTGTTGTTCCAACTGTCAACACAGACAGTGAAAACTCGGTTCACTCTGTACAGTGGAACATTTAAACACAGCAGGCCAACATGCTGGTCTCGACCCAGCAGAACAACAGTCTGGCAAAACCCACATCACCAGCAACAGTTGGGACTTCCCCTTCTGTCTGACCCACATTACAGATGTGACTAGGGACCTGAGAGACAACATTCACACCGGAACACGCCCTATTCCTGCCGTGGAGCAAGCTCTGTGTGAGGGATGTTTGGGTAAGCTGCACATTGGCACATGTCCTTCCCAGTCAGCACCCTGACCTCTTCACTTCCCATGTGCCACCGCCTTCAGTTAACATCCATTTCTAAGGAATTCCTCTTCCTTTTACACTCACTGGAACTGCATCTGCAGAGGCTGGGCTGCTTTCCACAAGGAGTACCACACCCACGCATCCTCTAGTCTTCAGTAGCAAACTGCAGATTTGACTGGCTCTTCCCCTCTCCAACCTCAGGCCAAAGGGATCAGAGCTGGACTCGCAGCACACAACTTGAGCCCGGTTTTAACCACCCCCAGCTCCGCACTTGGGCTGTGGGGGAGGGTTCTAGAGACAGACTGGCTGCTGTAAGCCCTAGAGTTCCAGAGATTCTTTCCCGAGGACAGCGCGCACACACTGACAACTAAGTGGCAAACTTGTTCCTTCCTTCACTGCAGTGCCCATCCCTCTCCCCAGCGCGCGGGCGCGCACACACACACACACACGCGCGCCCCCCCCAGCCCCCACACACCCACACCCACACCCACACACACAGCATTTCTTCCCTCCACTTACCAGTTTAGACTTGGCGCGTTGCAAAAATTCTTCCATGTCTTTGCGAGAGGTTTGGACCAGAGGTACGCGGAAGGGCACAGAAGATTTCCGTCGAAGGGAGAGGAGTGGGGTCTCCGGGTCGTGGCCACCCGGGGTCCAGCGACCCACTGCTCCCTCCTGCCGGCCTGAGGCGGCTGCGGCTGAGCCCTCGACCGTGGCGTCCCAGGGCTCCCCGCCCCGCCTCGCGCTCCGCCGTCCGCTCGCAGCTCCCGACTCTGCCCTATTAAGGAAAGCGGGTTTGCCGCCGGGAACCCCAGCGCGCGCCCCGCATGCGAGCTGGCACGCGCCTGCGGGGCTGGAGCTCCGGACCGGGACTTGGGGGCGGACGTGTTGGGGGATGGCGAGGGGCTCCTCGGCCAATCGCAGGGCCCTGCCGCGGCCTCCTGACGTGGCGCGCCGAAAGATGCTGCACCATGGACAGCGCCCAGAAGTGCGAGCCAAGTGCAAGGGGCTGCTCTGCTGCAAAGGGAGGTTCTGCTGCAGGCATCGCCGCTGTCAGCCAAGGAGGTGGGACGGGGGAGAGAAGGGGAAGAAGGCCCCTGGAGAGCCCCCTCACCCCAGCCAGCTCCTCCCTGGCTGGCTGGCACGTAACAGAGAGCTCCAGTGGTTACTTAATGAGCTGGCTCTGCTGACCTGGCCGGGGGATGCACTCAGCTAGGTGGGGGGACTGGGGGTGGGGTGGGTGGTGGCTGTTACTGCTAAGCTAAAAGCAATACAACCGTGATGGAAAATAATCAGGAGAGCAGTCTGGGAAGTTGTGCTAGGCTGCGTCTTTTCTCCTTAGCCCCAAAACATACCCACCCAGCCGCAGGCATCTGCAGTTCATCCCACTGAGTCCCCTTATGCTGACCCTGGGATTGATGCATAGATACATCATTCTGCAGTTCGTACCCACTCTCTAACATGTACATTTAGGGGAAGCTGGGGCAATGGAACCTTCCTCCTGCCTAAGGGTCTGTGTTTCTACAAGATCCTCTGACAATTTCTATGTGCATTAAAGTTTAAGAAGTACTGCAATATGCACTTAAACAGATAGCTATGGACCTTATTTTAAGCCATGGACTTTTGTTATGTGTACTGTCTAATCTTATGAGTTTCCAAGATACTCCACCTCAGGCTTTGTCTCACATCTGGGCCTTAGCACATCTGTCAGTAATACCACTTTTGCCCTCTCAGCCCACACTGCCTGGCTAGCACATGGTTCAGCAGTCCACTTAGAGAAGTGGTCTCAATGCTGACTGCATATTAAAATCATATTATAATTACCCAGGGCTTTAAAAGTGCCGGTCCCCAGGCTTTATCACAGAAGAACTGAATCAGTATCTGTAGGGGTGGGGCCATAGCATCAGTCAGGTAGAAAAGTGCTCCAACTGATTGTAATGTACAGCCCAGGTATGACCCTCTGGTTTTCAATGGTTTTCCAACTCTAGCATGTATCTAACTACTTAAAGATCTATTAAAACACAGATTTCCCATCCCCAGAATTTCAGGATTAATAAGTTTGGCTTAATGGGCCTGAGAATGTCCATTTTTAACTATCTCCCAGGCTTACTCATGCTGCTGATCCAGGTAGTGCACTTTGACTGGCTTAAAAGTCATCTTCCTCCAGGAAGCCACCCCGATATACTCCTCCCTTTCCACCCCCAAACTGAGTCATGTTCTCCTATAGTCACCTGTATTTTCTATTCTACTATAAATGGCCTGATTATTTGTTTCCATCAGGCTGTTAGGCCCATGAAAACAAAGACCCTGCCTACCTCTTCATTGATATATCCCAACATAGTGCATGTCATATATAAATCCTCAATAAATATATTTTAATGAACAAATATACACATTGAAGGTTTTTGCTCTCTCTGAGAGAGAGAGAAAGAGAGATTATCCAATTACTTTTTATTCAAGACGATACAGTGAAAAGGCATCTGCAGGGTCTAGAGACCTGATTAAAGGAGAACGATAGGAGCATTAAGCTTCAGTTTGTATTCAGGTGATGAGCTGTGTAGAAGCTGCAGATTCTATCTGCTTTCATTGCTGACTTAAGTAGTTTAAAACCATCCAGGTAAAAACAAGTGTTTTGTCAGCCTTTAAATCTGTGAAGTGATCACAATTTAAGTAACCTTACTGAGAAAAATTCCCAAGAATTCCTTGCATCTGACTCTGTTGCATAATTTAGTAACTATCACATAATACTGTTTTATTATTCTAACTTTGATTTAAAAGATTTTGGGTAGATGTTATACAGCCTTGAGATTCTTAATTTTGTTTCTGATGGACTTCACTTCCAACAGCAATCACTCTAAATTTTTCTCCACCAACAATGTTCTTGCAAATTTTATCAAAACTTACTATCCCCTCCAGGAAGCCTTCCTGAACTGACCACCTATACTAGTTTCCTGAGGCTGCTGTAACAAATTACCACAAACTCAGTGGCTTAAAGTAACACAAATTTATAATCTTCTAGTTCTGTAGGTCAGAAATCGGACATAAGTCTTGCCAGTTGTCAACAGGGCTACAAATCCTTTCTAGAGGGATAATGTTTTTCTTTTTCTTTCCTTCTATAGCTTTCAAAAGTATTCTACATTCATTGATTTATGGTGCCTTCCTCCTTCTTCCAAACCAACAATAATGCATCTCTCTGACTATTCTCCATAGCCACATGTCCCTCTGATTCTCTTCTCCTACCTTCCTCTTCTACTTTGTAAGGACCCTTGTGATTACATGGTCTGATATGGATAAATCATGACAATCTCCCCATTTTAAGGTCAGTTGATTAGCAACCTCGTTTCCCCTTTGCTAGGTAACCTAAAATATTTTCAGGTTCTGAGGATTAGGATATAGACATCTTTGGGAAGCCATAATTCTGTATACCATACAACCCATAACCCAAGTTAGTTGATGACTATCAGCTTTTGATCCTTAATTTCTTATCATTCCATAGCAGCCAGAAATCTAGTGCCTTTAATTCTAGATTAGAAACTGCCAACCCTGGATGCACAATGAAATCACCTGGAAGGCTTTGAAAAATATTGAGGCTCCAGCCTCACCTCCAGAAATTCTGAACCAAGTGGTCTTAAGAGGGGCCCAGGCATCAGTGTTTTATAAAAACTCCTCAGGTAATTCTCTGGGTAGTCAGAGTTGAGAACCACTGCTGATGTTGAATAAACTTACATTTCCCCAGTTACCTAAGTACAAAATGTGGAGTCCACTTTGACTTATAAATTTCTCCCAACCCTTGTGGCGAAATAGTTCAGTGACTTCAACTTTTGAAAAGGCCTCCTCCAATTTCCCTCCTTCCTATTCCAAGCACTAGCATTGTATTTCAGCTATTAGCATCTGAACCTAAAGTCCATTCCTTTTCTCAATAAAGTCCTTTGTACTTTTCTGCAGAACAATCCCATTTCCTCTCCTTTCTTTTTACTTGGAGGTTTCTTGACTCCTGGATTCTGCTCATTTGAGATCTGTATCAGAGCTTTCTTTATTTTATAATTAATTATCCTGAGTAGATTAGTAGAATAATTGTTATGGACTAAATATTTGTGAACCCCCCAAAATCACATATTGAAGCTTTACTCCCAGTGTGCTGATATTGGGAGGTAGGGCATTTGGAAGACCATCAGGTTTAGATAAGGTACTGAGGGTAGAGCCACCATGATGAGATTAATGTCCTTTAAGAAGAGGAATAGACACCAGACCTCTCTATCTTCCCACCATGTGAGGATACATCAAGAAGTGACCACTTGCAAGGCAGTATGGGGGTCTTCACCAGGAACCAAATTGGACAGCACTTTGGTCTTGGACTTTTCAAGGTCCAGAACTGTCATCAATGACTCTCTTTTTGTATAAGCTGCTCAGTTCATGGTATTTTGTTATAGGAAGCCTGAGAAGACTAATATAATGGTAGTACTAGGATAAGGAAGACTTTAGGGATCATTTAATTTTATCTCCTTATATTACTGAGTGGGTGCCAAGGCCCAGAATAGTTCAACATCTTGCTTAGGCTAACAGAGCTGCTTAGAGGAAAAGTCAGGACTGCAATACAGCTCTCCATCATTCATTTCTTCAGCATTATGGATTGTTGACTATGCTTAGGTAGGCATTCTGCCTAACCTGAGATGTATAAGACAAGACCTCTGCTCTCAAGGAGCTCATGGTTCTGTCATTACAATATTAATACCAAGAGATAAATGCAGTGATTGAAAAAATGCATCTAATATTGTACTAGTTGAGATGGAATATGGTATAATGATTATAATCTGGACTCATCCTTAAATATGACTGCAAATTCTTTGACACTTCTCCCAATGAGAGGTTGGGTCTGTGTTCCCTCTCCTTGAATCTAGGAGACCTGTGTGAGTTCCTGAGCAATAAAAGAGAGAAGAAATGACAACATGACATTTGTGGGACCAGGCCTTAGGAGATTGGCAGCTTCCAACTTCTTGTCTTTGGAATACACCCTCTTGGAACCTAGCCATTATGCTATAAGGAAGCCCAAGCAGCCACATGGAGAACTCATGTGGAAAAGAACTAAGAACCCTGGCTAATAGCCAAGTTGCCTGCCACCTGAATGAGCCATCTTGAAAAATAAGTTCTCTAGCCCTTCAAGCCACCCTAGCTTAATGTCACGTGGATCATAATTAAGCTGTCTCTGCTGAGCCCTGCCTAAATTCCTGACCCACGAAACAATGAGATATAATAAAATGATTGTTAATAAAAGCCAGTACATTTCTGGGTAGTTTGTAGGTAATTTGTAGGTAATTCTGGGTAATATGCAGCAATTGATAACCTGACCATTTACAGGCTAAGTAACATTGAGCAAGTTATCTTCTCTAAATTGCACCATTTTCATCTATACAATAAGAAAAATCATTTCTCTTAGGATTGTTGTAAAAGTTAAATGCAATAATCCACACCAAGTACCCAATTCGTGGTCTATAGCTTCCACCATTGTCATTACAAAGGGTCTGGCAGAAGAGAATCTTAATGCAATAGCTGCATGCGGAGATAACGGTCTCTATGAAGAGAACGGTCTCTATGAAGAGAACGGTCTCTATGAAAAGAACTCAACGAAAGGGGAATCTCTGGGTCAACTGTGTATGGATCAGCAGTCACTAAAAATGTGAAATTATTTTATTGTAGATGTTACATGTAATATCTATAATATAATTGATCATATTATTCTTCGGGTCTAACCTACACCAAGCAATACCTTCTAAGGGTTATGCTCCTTTGTAAACATGGGATTTATACAATGAGAAACCTGTTACAGAGAAAAGCACTTCACATGCTTGGCAAATGATGTTTCTATGCAATAACACATCTGCCTGCACTGCACACTGATGAAATGTAGGGTCCTTACACCAATATTTGTGTGTTTTATATTCCCAGATTACCACCCCCACCCCCACTGGGTCTTTTTTTTTAACAGCAGCTGTGTCCAACCTTTTGGCTTCTCTGGGCCACAGTGGAAGAATTGTCTCGGACCACACATAAAATACACTAATACTAATGATAGCCGATGAGCTAAAAAAACAAAATCTCAAAAAAATCTCATCATGTTTAAAGAATTTGTGTTGAGCTGCATTGAAAGCTGTCCTGGGCCACAGGTTGGACCTGCTGCCATGCAGCCTCTCCTGGAACACTGCAGCTCTGCATCTACCACAGGGGCTCTTATTGCAGCCCCACGACATGGACATCTGAAGTTTTCCTTATCAGGAGCCAACTCTGCTGGAGCTTACATCAGCATGATTATCAGGAAACTTGGATGTGAGCCCTGCCTGTGGTGCTTTAAGTCTGGTTCATTGACCTCTCTATTCATCAGTCTACTCATCTGTGGAATGGGGAAAATAATACCTGCCCTAGTTTCTTTACAAGATTGTCATAGTATAATGTTCATACATATGTTGGAAAATGTTAGGAAGGGATAATAATGAGAAACCTTTTTGTATGATTAAAAAGAAATACCTGACAAACACTATCCTTTTAAAAATGGAGTATACTTGGAATGGCTTTATCATTCAAGAACATTTCCATAACTCCTCTTTATTGACTGACCAGTCACACTTCCAACAGGTGTGGTCTCCTTTGTGTGGATGTGTTATGTTTGCTGCTTTTAAATTATTTCATGTGACAGAAGATGTTCAAGAAACTGTGCCTCCCATTTGGACTAGACTTAAAAGCATTCCAAGTTTGTTTCAAGGATGAGAGACTAGACAAAACTGGTCTGCATTAACTGGTTAATTAATACTTGTATATGTTAAACAGTGTCTGCCATTTAGCTTTTAAACAACTATTAAATATCTGCTTTTTGCTGTGGGTATGACCAAATACTACCAATTATAAAAATAATATAAAAATAAATTCACTTTTTTATTGTGTTTTGTCAAGGATATCCAATTGTTTTACAGTAGGCTTTGCAAGTCTTTCTCAAAAGAGTCCATATAGCCATAATTTTCTCTGACTTTCTGTTGAGAAAGAAGAAGAGGGGTTACTGGAATTGTCTGTGGCTCTATTAGCAAGTGGCAGGATCCAGATCACTTGGGAGAACATCCTGAAAGTCAAATGTCCAGGTTTTGAACAGGGTACATACCACTTGCATCATTTCTGGGAACCACAGACATCTTGCAGAACAATGAATTTAATTTGAAAGGACAGCAGAGGAGAGGGAAAGTACTCTGGCTCTATGAGTCATCAGGATAATGAGGCAGTGGCCGTGCTTTCAGATCTGCGGCCTGCTGAAAGATGAAGGGTAATGGTCTTAATATCTCCACTTCCTCTCAAACTACACTATTCAGGGCAGGTGGTTCAAGTTTTACACATTCTCTTCCTGCAGAAAGGTATCTAAATTGCCTTCAAAACAATACTGCGTGTTGCGGAATTATAATATAAATTTTAATTTATGGTCCCATCATGCATTCCCATTAGACAAATATTTGACAAGGAGAGTGGAATATTAATAATTTCCAAGTCCTGAGAGTCTACCTACATGATCTGCCATCATTGCAAAATCCTTACAAGATCCAGAACAATAGAGACTACAATTGATCCCATTTCAGAGATAGCAAAACTGAGGCCCTAAATTCTATATTGCCATGCCCAAAGATTTCAATTCATCACTGGATTAAAAATACAAACTTTTTTCATTAAAAATGCCTTTGTTTACTGAGTGTTTACTTTACATAAAACATTGTTTTAATCTTATATTAATAGCATTTAGTCCTCATAATAAATGTATAAAGTAGGCACTCTTATTAACCTTTTAAACACATGCAAACTGGGGTATAAAGATGTAATTTGCCTAAAATTACCCAAGTAGTAAGTGACCAAGTCAGGATTGCAACTCAATTGACAAGTGCCAGAGCCCAGATATTGAACTATGTCATATCACTGCTTGTCCATTGCTTCACACTTAAAAAAGCAAACCTGGAGACTGGAGAAGAAATTGGTATTCCCTCTACTACTCTTTCAATGGCTCTTCCATTACACTTAAGAATGAGTTGGTTACACCCTCACCTACCTAGTATTAGGTGATCATATAAATATCACACTAGTTATGTGCTCATGCACCAGAAAATTCACCAAAGAGAGATGACTGTCCCCAAAGCTTGGGAATCATAAGTCATTAAAAATTTCTGCCATAAAACATGGCTCAGTTAAAGAGTTGCTTCTTTCCCACCATGCAATCCTTTACCCAACCTCCATCCTCAAACTTACCATCCAACCTGATTAAGTGGAAAACATCAGGTACTGATGGTTAAAGACTTGAGTTTTAGTCCTTTGGATAGTGATTTTGGAATCACCAGTTCTTTGTTTTCCAGGAAAAAATGAGAGACTTGAATGGATGTTTCCAACTTTAAAAGTCTATGATTACAAAACTAAGTCATACAATCATTACTAGGGCTTCTAGAAAGTATCCAACTATCTAATATGAAAAATAGAGGCATTTATGGCTGGATTTTTTTCCCAGACAGCTCTTGTATATATCCTTAAGGAACATGAAGAAATATAAGAAAAAAAATTGTCTCGTTTTCAATAAAAACATCTTCAAATATTTTTGTAAATTTTTATGTTTGTGGACAACTCAGAAGGTTTATGTTAAGATGGCATAAAAATGTTTACCTAAGAAAATGTATTTTAAAGAAGATCAATTATTGCTCAGTAATTAGGAGATGTAAACCAACAAGCTTGGAAAGAGAGAAATTAACTAGCAGGATTTGTTAAAGGTGTTTAGTTTCTTATGTTTCAAATGCTGATGTCCTCAGAAAAATTATCTATTCATGACAGAAACTCTAAAACAAATGACTCAAATTTCAGTTAAAGGATACTACTAAGTTATTGTTTAATAAGTACCATTGATCTCTCTTCTTACATGGTGGTGATATTTCACACAGAAAAAAAAGAAATTCAATGTTCAATGTGTTTCCAGTCATATTGTATATAAAGTAGCAAAATAGAATTGTCATTTAAAAAAAGTCCAACAAACTATCAATTTAAATGAAGGCAAAAATTATTTGCTCTACATTTCCCTACTCTAAGTATTTGCATCATAAGATTTACAGTCTCAGAAGGAAAGGAAGATGAAAATCCAATTCCATTAACATGGAGCCATCATGCTGAGCTGAGCATTTAGCTTCTTAGCTATAGTTTCTTCAGCCCAGCATTATGGTAAAGGACTTGCTTCCCAACAAACATCTTTGTCAAGCTCTCTGGACCTGGTCCTTAGGTCACACCACTTGGAATTAAGCACCCTTGAGAAATGCTGCCATCCAAGTACTCTGTCTCCCTCTCAGGGATTCATGCTAATATTCCACTAGACTTAGCTCAGAAATTAAGTTAGGAACTGACACTACCTTTCCTGCATTTTGGATTCCTTGTCCTGTGCCCCCCTCTCCCAATACCTTATATTCTGTGAATGAAGGACAAAAAGAAAACATTCTAAAAACAACCTTAGCACATAAAGTCAGTAGTTGGGGAAAGTCTGCTTTATTAACATTGCAAAACTGCAATAAGAACCTAATTTGGTCATTTACTTATTTAACAATAAATTGATATATATCCATTTTTCCTCAATAAAGCAGTTAGTTGAAGAACTTTCATTTACATACAAACCACACAAGGAAAGCCATTGATTCTTTTTGGAAAATGTCATGGAAATCACCAAAACTATTCAGTAGCTTTATGGGATGGCAAACATTTTATATTGAATGCTATGTCATCCACCAAATGCCAACTTCAGGTTATTAGCCTTCACGTCTTCTGCCTCTTGTGGAAATATAAGGCTCTAGAGGACAGGGCTGGGTCTTATCCGCGTCCTCCCCACCGCTATGTCCAGCACAGTGCCCTTTCCATAGTAAGTTCTCCAAAATTGTAATAACAATTGCTGATCAGTTCCTCTCTAGCTAAAGTCTTGAAGAAAAGAAGCTCATTAACTTGACAGAAATAGGAAGAAATGCAGGTACTTTTGAAATTTTTTATTAGGTTCTCTAAAGAGATCCAATGGTAGTCTTCAATTATATTCAAAGACAATATTTTCCAGAACTCTGTCTTAGCCTAGTTTACATCTCAGAACACACTGAATGGAGAAACACAGAATCACTATGACCAGAATTACTACTATGCCATAGAAGTAAAAAAAAAGCAAAACAAATAGGAATACACAAAGATATTACAAAATAATCTCAAATATACATCTGTTAATTGCCATTTCAATTCCTCAAATATTTGTGTATGCAAATATGTCCATTCAACACTGAATAATTAAAATTGAGGCAGACAGTTAAACACTGCACACAGCAGAGGCAGCCTGAAGTAGCGAAAACTGATGGGGGCGGGGGGGGGCGCGAGGAGGAGGTAGGAAACCTGGATTCTTTCTCTTTGCGATAAAGATGTTTTGTAATGACCTAAAAACTCTGGGAGCTCTGGAAAACAAACAACACTAAATAAGAGAAATACACCTGGAAGGCAGAGGAAAATATCAATTATTTGTTTGGTCTTTGTAGACAAGTCTGTAGCAAATACCTGTGTATAAGGATAACGGTTATTAAGCTCCTATTGTACTCCAGGCACTGGAGATACACACAGGCATGTGGTCTCATAGAGACTGTATTTGGAAGAAGATAGACAATAAGTAATTAAATAAATAATCAATTCAAAATATCAGAGGGCAGTGGATGGTATGAAGTAATAGCAGAATGACATGACAATGACTGAGGCAGGTCAGTTCTACTTAAAATGAAGTGGCTAAGGAAGCACCTTTGAGAAATGCTGTCATCCAAGTACTCTGTCAGTACATGCTGACACCTTGAATTTAGCCCAGTGAGACTAAGCTGATCATATGTACCATGTGAAATAGGACAGTACCATTGTTTTCTGTCCCATTTAAAATGGTATGTCTGGTAGGCCTACCAAGGAGTCACTACTAAGATCTGAATGACAAGAAGCCAGCCATGTAAAGATGGATGACAAGGTACTCTAGGCAGAGGGAACATAAGAGCAAATGTGCTAAGAGAAGGCAGGTCAGCAAGGCTGCAACACTAAGGACAAGAGGAGAAGCAGAAGACGTGCTCTGATAGAAAGCCAGGGCCAGCTCCTTAGGGTACCTTGAGATCAAGGTAGGATGTTAGCATTTTATCCCAGATAAAATAATGGTGGGAAATTGTCAGAGGGATAACATGGTCTCATGTGTGTTTTTATAAAGACCACTCCAACTGCTATGTGGAAGGAAGGAACCGTCACAGACCTCTTAGTGATCTATCCTGCTATATGCACCAAAGATGGTGATAGCTTAGACCAAGACTGGTAGCAATGGCAATGGACAAAAGAAAGATAAGAACAACAACAATAATAAAGATACATTTTTAAGGTAACTAATCCAACATTGAAATAAATTAAATTCAAAAACCATTAATTGACTACTTCTAATGCTATATGTATTTGTATCATGCCATAAAATACATTTTGTTAGTGGGGCATACTCATATTCCAGCCTTTTGAAATTTATCACTGGTGAATAACAATTCTTAATTTCACAAAAACTATAGAAGGTAGCCAACATAGCGACTACAAAATATGCCAACATAGCTGACACTAAAAGTTTCTTGACTGTCTGCTATTCCTTTATTTTGGGGATTCTTCCAAAAAGATTCTTGGTGGAAAGTAGACCCCTAGTACTAGTCATTACAAAAATGATTTTTGTGGTAGCATGGATTTGTCAGTTATTAGCATTGTGCCTTTAAAGCTTTTGTTCATGTGATCTAATTCCATGAACAAGTAGGCTTTAATTACAATTTGTCTTTACACAGAGGTCTGTTTACAGAGAAAAACATACAAAGAAGACTAGCGCATTTTTTACTAAGATGAGACAGCACTACGGTGGGAATCTGAAAATATATTATTTTATTTCACTTAATCTTTAAACCATCATTACCAAGTTAGCATTTTTTTTACTTTATTTTACAAATTAAGAAAGAAAAAAAATAAGAGAGAATCAGAGAGTTAAGGGGGACATGCCCAAGATCACATAACTAGTAAGCAGCAAAATCAGACCGCTCAGTTCAAATACTAGTTAATCTCACATTTTTCTTGGTATAGGTTTGCTTTGTGCTTCCTGCATCTGACTGGAGAAAAATGGTCAAGAAAACTGAAAAAAAAAAGGCTAAAACCATCTCATTGATTTACATTTAAAAGGTCAGGAAGTTTAAATCAGGAAAGCCAGAGGACAGAGAGGAGAGAAGAGCTAAAGCATAGACAACTTTGGGAGAAGTCTCAAAATTTTTCTAGATAAAAAGTGGGAATTTTAGACAACTGCCCTCTGTGATGTGTGAAATATTGGAAAAGAGATATAGCAGAGGGGATTTTAAGAAAGTATTCTGTATCATTTATGGACTTCCTCTTTGGTATATATTCATGACATTTCAGTAAAAGTTTACATTGTTTTCAGTGACTGGTGGTTCCCATATGAGGACACCATTAAAATGAACTGGGAAGCAGCCCAGCCTTCGGTAAATTGCATGAGTCTCTTCTGGAATTTTCCATATCACACAAAGAGTAGTTAAACCTGGACCCAAACCCAGACCTATCTGACCCGCAAGCTCATGTCTCCTTCACCACAAAACAATGACTTCTAAATACAAGCGAACAAAATATTCCTACTTCCTTCTAGCTCACAGACTTCTGAAAGTTTTCAGTTGCTGTATCTCTACCAGATACTGTGGTTTTGGCCAGAATCAAATGTATACTTTTCAGAAACGTAATTGTGTAAGCTTGGCAAAGGGAATAATAAAACAATTAAAATAATATTAGAAGAAGAAAGCTAATCATCCTAGGATGTACTCCATTCATCTTCATTCTGCGATTGCTTGTTTTGTCAGAACCATTTATTCAGACATAGAGAAAAAAACACATGAATGTCCTTTGTAGATGGTTTAAGGAGTTTTCTAAGGGCAATTTTGACTCTACTAGATTGCAATCTTAGTGATTCGTTTGACAACATGCAACTCCTCTAGATGTCCAACCCACTGTAGGGTGCAACCAGAGACAGAAGATCCCAACAGTGCACTTGAGAAGGAGGTAGCCTACTGAGTACTTTCTGGAACACAGTTAAGTGCTCAATAAATGTTTGTTAAATCGATGAAGAACAAACAAATAGATGAATGAGGAGCCAGAAAAAACAACACCCACACAATGATTTAGTTCTGGTCACATTCCCAGGTTCTTCGTTGGCACCAATGGCACGAGAAGTGGTGATTTGTCAGGCCAGCAGATTTGTTTGGCAAGGAGAGCCCAAAAGCAAAGTTTTCATCATGCATTGCCAACTTTCCTTTCAGAATGCCCATCTAATAAAACAATGCCCATCCTCAGGCTGTCCCCCAATTCCAATTTAGTATCTTGATACTGTTTTTAAATTTTTCTTTGTACCATCCCTTCCAGTCAAAATTCATTGTCCTGGGTCCCTTTTTGTCAGGGTATAATATCTTGAACATTAGCCCTCCTTCATAAATAATTGTCTATATCCTAACTCTGGAACCTATAAATGTGACCTTATTTGGGAAAAGTGTCTTTGCAGATGTAATTAAGTTAAGGATTTTGAGATGAGATCATCATCCTGGATTTAGGATGGGCCCTACATCTAATGCCAAGTGTCCTTATAAGAGAAAGACAGAAGAATATTTAAGACACAGAGACAGAAAAGAGAAGGAGATGCGAAAATGGAGGCAGAGATTAGAGTGATGCATCTGTGAGTCAAGAAATGACAAGGATTCCTGGCAGCTCCCAGGAGCTAGAAGAGAGGCATGGAACGAATGCTTCCTTAGGCATTCCAGAAAGCACCAATCCTGCTGACACCTT
The DNA here is from genome assembly GCA_004026885.1 of Lyroderma lyra. Taxonomy (NCBI): domain Eukaryota; kingdom Metazoa; phylum Chordata; class Mammalia; order Chiroptera; family Megadermatidae; genus Lyroderma; species Lyroderma lyra. The sequence continues at coordinate 35,994 of PVJL010011219.1, forward strand.
GATTTTGGACTTCTGGCCTCCAGAATTGAGACAGAGTAAATTTCTGTTGTTTTAAGCTGCTGTAAAAATGACCAAGTTTGTGGTCATTTTTACAGCAGCCCTAGAAAACTGATAACTCATTGATACTCATGAGAAAAGAAAGCAGTGCAAGACCGTACAATTTGAAATGCTCCGTGGGTGATCAGTATGAAGGGCAACTCATACAGAATTTGATCTTACTTCATATTCATATTACTTAAAAAAAGGTGCATATTTTAGAGATGGCTTTAAAATCATTCAAATTTTTCCCAATGACTTTGTAACAACATTTGATGTCTGTGTGTAAGTGAAGTATAGCCTTTACAGTCAAAGGGCACAATCATTCCCCAATGGCATAATCTTATAACAGCCCCTTACATCACTGCTGCACCCTTCCAGTGAGAACTAAACTATAGCATGCGTAAATATGACATCTTACATCATGTTCTCATATAGCATTCTGTGGAAGGTAGATCAAACCCTTCTTTCAAGGGAGTTTAGTTTCTATTGACGAAGCTATTTTGATTCCACTCTGTTTGCTATGCAAGTGATTTGGTTTCACAGAATCATTGAACTTTAGTGTTCACAAATTCAATCCAACTCTTCCATTCCTGCATTTTACTGATAAGAAAACTGAAGCTTATCTAAGAGCATACAGTTAGCTAGAAGTAAAGTGGCTACTCATATGCTTTTACTGGGTGGAAAACTATTACTCATCCACATGGGAATTTCTTGAGTAGCTCCTTGTAGGTCCCTGTTGGACCTAGAAAAGGTGGTGAAGGAAAATAGAGCACCAATGTAGTTGGTGAAATCAGCAACTCAAGTCTGTGTAGCAGAAATCTGATAGAGGAAGCCATCAGATTTCTTGCATAGCCCAGTGGCAAAGTGGGACCTAGAATTCTAGGGATCTTGACTCCTAAGTTAGTAGTATTTTCATTATGGCGGCCTGTTTCTCCTTCATTTATAACTTCTCATAAAATTGTAGCTTCTTAGAGGTAGATTATTCAGTGGCCCAAACTTTTATTCCACTATAGCACAAGTGACAAAATCCCATTAATAGAATGGTTTACTAGCTACTGAGGCAGGGGGTAAGGGTCAAGGTCTGGAAGAACTCTACCTGTTGGCTTAAATGGAACATATAGGATGAACATGTAAAGTTTGATAAAGACCTCCTGGAGATTCTGATCACTCTCTTCCCTTTCCTTTCTATGAGTCATCAAGTTTGATGTTCCTTGCAAATCAACAATATGTACCAAAGCAATTATTCTAAAGCTTTTAATAAATAACAATATTCCAAAGTACAGATGCTCTTTAGAGTTATCACACAATCATGCCAAATCTCTGGAAAATTTGGTTGTCCTTAGTGGACCATATTAATCTGGTTGAGTACACAATATATCCAAATATACCCCAAATTGTTTTCAATCTCTAAACAAGCCATGGAAAGAAAGGCCAGAGGTAACAACATGTATTGTAAATTATTAATTTTAGAATATATAAATTAAAATAGGAATTATTACTGTTTTAAATACTCACATGGATTTTGAGGTAAAAATAATGGGTCTTCATAAATTGTTAGGACTGAATATTTGTATATACTTTCCAGTAGTGTGCTAGTAAATGTTTGACAATCAGCTCTCCAGAAGAAGGGTGCAGGGAAGCTCTGATATGTAGTATTTGATAATTTCTATGGTGTAAATACTCCCACTGTCACTGATTTCAAGATACTAACATGACATCAATGAATACAAAGTTGGGAAGAAATGCAGAAAACTGGCTCTCATGAGCTGCTACAAGCTGGTTCCTGCCACTAACCTTTTCTAAAACTACATATGAAAAGTGTTTACAATGTGCATACCATCTGACTCAGAAAGTCTACTCTTAGGAATGTATTCTCAAAAATAGTTAAAAAAGTGTGACAAGATGTACATATGCTACAATGTTGTTTATAATATGATAAATATGAATAAACTAATTACTCATAAATTAAGAAATGATTAAACAAATTACTTGTACCTGTAAAGTAAAATAAGATTATTGAAATAATATGTTTATACATATGACTTGGGAAGACAACATTATATTGCTACATGAAAAAAATCATGTTAGAAAAGTAGTAGAAATGATACAATCCTGTTTCTTTTTAAATGCATGTTTGTCAAAAAGTTGTCATCTGCTTAAAGACAATGGAATTAACAGTTCCCTGTAAGTACACTGTGACCAGGAGGTAAGCCCATTCAATTTGAGTCTACATTATTAACCCTGTGTACTTAAAGAGAGCTCCTACTGGCAAACAAAGAAGAGGACCTGTGAATATTGGAATGAGCTCATTAATGTTAGCTTTTTGACCCTCCAGTTAAGAAATTCTGGGGTTATCAGAGCCTGCAGAATTCATAGTATTGCTTGAGTAACATGCATTCATTCTTACAGCCCAACATATCTGAAATTAATTAATGGCTCTGCCACATACTAGCTGGGCTAGTTTTAATTGTTGTTGTTAATTTTTTTAATTAATAGATTTTTATTTTTTAGAAAAAATTAGTTTATAGAAAAATTGAAAGAAAATATAGTTCTAAGGTGAGGAAGAACCAAGATGGCAGAGTAGATAAACACTGTGCCTGCTTTGTTCCATGAACATATTAAAATTGCAACTAATTATGAATAACCAACCTGGTGAACCATCTAGGTCTAACCACAGAGGTTTCCCCACCTCCAAGGAGTGAGGGCCCCCAGCCCCATACCAATGACCTCAGCCTAGAGTACTTGCACTGAAAAGAGGAGCCCCACAGCATCTGACTGTGAAACACAGTGGGGATTCCAACCATGCAAGTGGGGTAGAAGGCTGCAGGAAACCCAGATATTCATTTAAAGGACCCACCCACAGACTCAGTCACACATGGGCACTCACCCTGGGCTCCAGCAGAGGAACAGCAACTCAGGAGATATTGGAGGCATACAGGGACCACACAAAGGTTTGTGGCTTTGGGGCAAGCACTGGAGGACAGTAACCACTTTTTCTGAGTGAGGTCTTCCTGTCGTGCAGCTCGTGTCAGGGGGGTTGTGCTTTCCTGTGTTTCACACTCCCCCAAGATGGCCAAATCTGAATCTGATTGGTCTTGTGAGCTTCACTCTCTCCACTCTGCTGACTCACTGGGACACTCCCTTTACCCAATTCCCCCAACACCAGGGGCACATTCTCTAGAGAGTAGCCAGCCCTGCCCATATTGCATTCTTTCTTGGGAAACTATCAGAGTTCACAGGCCCCGAGCATGCAGTGACTGGCCTGGGTGTGCTCTGAGTAGGTTGACCATACATACAGTTTCAAATGGGATAGTACCTTTTTTTCTGCTCTGGTTTAAAATTATACATATGGGAAGCCTACTGACACCTTGAATTTAGCCCAGTGAGACTAAGCTGACCATACGTACCATTTTAAATGGGACAGTAGTGTTTTATCTGCTCCATTTAAAACAGACGTATGATCAACCTAGCTCTGATACTTGCTGAGTAGCTCCAGCCCCAGCACTGGCACAAAACCAGAATCTACAGGAGCACCCAGCACGAGTGCCCAGGGAGAATATGCCAGGGCCCCACAGGGCACCTACTACATAAGTCTACTCAGCAATACTGGGAAATGTAGCAGATCTACCTAATATATAGAAACAAACACAAAGAGACATTCAAAATGAGGAAACAAAGAAGTATGTCCCAAATGTAAGAAAAGCAGAAACCTCCAGAAATAAAAAACAAAACTAAACAAGATGGAGGCAGACAACCTATTATAACAGATACAGAGTTCAAAACAATGGTTATAAGGATACTGAAGAAGCTTAGTGAAAATTTCAAAAAGAATTAGCAAGCATAAATAAGGACATAGAAACCATAAAAAAAGAGCCAGGCAGAAATAAAGAACACAATAACTGAAATGAAGAATGCATTAGAAAGAATCCCAGCAGACTAGATGAAGCAGAGGATTGAATCAGTGAGTTTGAAGACAAGGTAACAGAAAGAAACAAATCAGAATAGAAAAAAAAAGAATCCACAAAAAATAAAGACAGTTTAAGAGACTTTCAGGACAAGATCAACTGTAACAACATTCACATCACAAGGGTACCAGAAAGAGAAGAGAGAGAGCAAGGGATTGAAGAAATGATGACTGAAAATTACTGTAACCTGACAAAGGAAATAGACATAAAAGCTCAGCAAGCACAGAGAATCCCAAACAAGATGAACCCAAATAGGTCCATGCCAAAACACCTTATATTTAAAATGGCAAATATTAAAGACAAAGAGAATCCTAACAGCAGCAAGAGTTATAAAGGAGCTCCCATGAAACTGTCAGCTGATTTCTACACCAGAAACTTTGCAGACCAGAAAGAATTGGCATAAAATATTCAATGTGATGAAAAGCAAGGATCTACAACCAAGACTACTCTACCCAGCAAGACTATCATTCAAAATCGAAGGACAGATAAAGAGCTTCCCAGACAAGAAAAAGCTAAAGGAGTTCATCACCACCAAACCAGTATTACAAAGAATGTTAGAGGGACTACTGTAAGGTGGAAAAAAAGGCAAAATTATGAATAATAAATGGTAATAGCTACACATCTATCAGCAACTACTTTTTTAAAATTTTTGTTCAATTACATTTGACATGCAATATTATATTGGTTTCAGGTGTACATAGTGATGAGACATTTATATAACTTACAAAATCCTCATTCCGATGTATCTGGTTCCCATCTGACACAATAAATAGTTATTACAATGTTTTTGATTGTATGCCCTATGCTGCACATTATATTCCTATGTCTAGTTAATGACTACGAATTTGTACTTCGTGATTGCTTCCCTTTATTCACCCTCTCCTCCAGTCCTCCTCCCACCACCCCCACGAATCCAGTACCCATCTGACACCACACATGGTCTTTGCAACATTATTGACCATATCACCATGCTATACTCTACATATTCATAATTATTTCTTTGTAACAACCAAACTGAGTTTCCCAATCCCCTCTTCTTATTTCACCTACTCCCTCAACCCTCCTCCCATCTGACAACAAACCAAATGTTCTCTGTACCTATGAATCTCTTTCTGTTTGGCTTGTTTATTTTCTTCTTTGGATTTTACCTATAAGCCAAGTGAATTTGTATCTGACTTCTGTTTGTCACTCCATTCACTGCAATATCCTCATGCCTTTTTACTTAAACCTTTAATCCATATAACTTGAAAGCAACTATTAATAGACATATAGCCATTACCATTTCATCATTTATAATTTTTGCTTTTTCCTATCTTAAAGAAGTCCCTCTAACATTCTTTGTAGTATTGGTGGAAGTGAGGGCAACCTGGCTGCAACATCTTTCACTCTATCGATCACCAGAGTTGAGTCAGCTGATCTGGCTGGCTAGGCAGGTGTCTCCTCCCTCTTTCACTGCTCCATGTACATCCCTCTTGAAGCTACACACTTGGTCAAAGAGGACAACATTCCCTGATAGAGGAGAGAATCATTCTTCAGTCAAGGATATACAAGTAGCTGTACTCTCTACTAGAACCTCTGAACAAGCTCTCAAGGTCCTGGTATAATAGTACTGGTTTGGTGGTGATGAACTCCTTCAGCTTTTTCTTGTCTAGGAAGCTCTTTATTTGTCCTTCAATTTTGAATGATAGCCTTGCTGGATACATTATTCTTGGTTGTAGATCCTTAATTTTCTTCACGTTGAATATTTTCTGCCAGTCCCTTCTGGCCTGCAAAGTTTCTGATGAGAAATCAGCTCAGAGTTGGATGAATGTCCCCATACAAGTTACTGCTTGCATTTCTCCTACTGCTTTTAGAATTTTCTCTCTGTCTTTAACTTTTGCCATTTTAATTATGATGTCACTTGTGTGGACCTGTTTGGGTTCTTATTTGGGACTCTGTGTTTTCTGAGCTTGTATGTCTATTTCTTTTGGCAGGTTAGAAAATTTTTCAGTCATTATTTTTTTTCAAATAAATTCTCTATCCCTGCTGTCTCTCTGCTCCTTCTGGTACCCCTAAGATATGAATGTTGTTACACTTGATGTTGTCCCAAATGAATCAGATTATCTTCATTTTATGGACTCTTTTTTCTTGTTGTTCTGATTGGGTGTTTTCTGTTACTTTATCTTCCAAATCACTGGTTCATGCCTCAGCTTCATCTAATCTGGAGATCCCTTCTATTCCAGTCTTCATTTCCTTTATTGTAATCTTCATCTCTGTCTGGTTCTTTCTTATTGCCTCTATGTCTTCCTTTTTATAGCCTCGTTTATATGATGGGATACTTCGCAGCCATTTGAAAATGATGATGGAGGAAACTATTTAATAATATGCAAAAGTGTTTATAATATACTTGTATTAGAAGGGAAAGCTGGCCCTAAAATATGAGGGCTGTCTGAAAAGTATCCAGCCACATAATATGAAAAATAGAGGGATTTATGGCTGGATTTTTTTCCCAACAGCTCTTGTATATACACAAAGTTTCTGGTATACAGAAGATATTCAATAGACGTTGGTTCCCTCCCTAATTAGTTTGGATAAAGGCAATATGGCAGGCTAAATAATGCCCCCCACACACACACACACAAAGATGTAAACATCCTATTCCCTGTGAATAAGTTACCTTACATGGAAAAAGGGATCCTGTAGATGTGATTAAGTTAAGGATCTCGAGAAGGAGATTATCCTGGATTATCTGGTGGGCCCAGTGCAATTACAAGAGTCCCTATAACAAGGAGATATAAAGGTTAAATTCAAAGACGGTGATGCGGCAATGGAAACAAAAACCAGAGTGATATAGTCATGAGCTAAGGCATGTGGTAACATCTAGAAGCTGGGAAAAGTAAGAAATGGAAGGATACTTCCCTAGAAACTCCACAAGGAAAACAGCCCTACTGACACCTTGATTTCAGACCTGAAAACCCATATCAGACTTCTGACCTCCAGAACTCTAAGATCATAAAAGTGTGTTGTTTTAAGTCACTGTTTGTTGTAACTTATGAAAGCAGCAGTAGGAAATGAATAACATGATTAGTCTCAACATTTTTTTCACCCCCTTCCAATGTGCCTCCCTACTTATAGAGGGCAGAAATCTAAAAGCTACATTTTGCATCATCTCTTGCTGCTAGGGTTCTGATAGTGTTGCCCAATTAGAAGCACTTGTGCTCATTTTGGAACATGGGAGTGAGGCAGAGGTCATTTTTCTGCTGCTTTTGGCTGAATGTCACTGGAAAAGTATTTCTGCAACTGCATCCACTGAAAGCTCTCAACTCCCAGCTTCATGGGAATCAATGGCAGAGGAGGCAACAGCAGTTTTCTGACCCAGCAGCAGCCTATCAACTCCTCACCTTAATGTAAGAGGTGCTAGTTTGCCTAGATGGTAAGTTATGCAGTGTCCTGGGAGTCATTCTTAAAGCCTCATCCCAGTCCCTGCTCCACCAGCACTTCCATTGATTTCCTAACCAACTAATTCTGTATGTTAAAGCACTTTCTGCTTAAATAACTAAAATTGTTTCTTTTTGCTCCAGCTGAACCCTGGTTGAACTCTTACAATTCTATGGGCTTTCCTAAATGCATAATCTTATATATCCACCACGATGGTATACAGAATAGTTTTACTACTCTAAAATTCCCCTGTGTTCCACTTGTTCATGCCTATTCCCTCTTCCTTCCCACTCTGAACCCTGTCAACCACTAATTTTATAACAACCTTGGTTGATACAGTCTCTAGTCTTACCATTCCAGGGAATGCTGAATGTTCTGAGAAACTACCCTTCCACTGGCCGGTGGCTCTAAGAACCCTACTATGGTCTCATGACAAACCAACTTTTCCTCTGATCATTTACTTACCTTTCTTTAACAAGACTTTTTCAATTATGAATTTTCCTCTTAAATAGGATTAATATGTGATTATAATTTTGGTAAGTCCCACAAGTAAGGATTGCTTTAAAAATTTTAAAGACATTATATAAGGTAATGTCTCCCAACCTTATGAGAAGAATTTTTAAACTACCCACATGAAAGGAGAAATGTGTGACTGGCATTACTCCTCTCATGAAAGGAGATAAACTTTGAAAAGGTTAGAAAAGCTTTCAACAATTTATTTATATTTATTTAGATCTTTGGTTCTGAAAGATACTCCTTTTTTTTTAATGTTGGTAGCTCTCTGGATGGGAATCGAACCCAGGCCACAGCACTGA
>PVJL010011220.1:0-44224 GCA_004026885.1 Lyroderma lyra
TATGGCCTTTATTATGTTGAGATACTTTCCTTCTATACCTATTTTATTTAGTGTTTTGATCATAAATGGATGTTGTACCTTGTCGAAAGCTTTTTCTGCATCAATTGAAATGACCATATGGTCTTTATCTTTGATTTTGTTTATGTGGTATATCACATTGATTGAGTTTCGTATGTTGAACCATCCTTGTGCTCCCGGGATGAATCCCTCTTGATTGTGATGTATGATCTTTTTGATGCATTGTTGTATTCTGTTTGCTAATATTTTGTTCAGGATTTTTGCATCTGTGTTCATCAGAGATATTGGTCTGTACTTTTCTTTTTTTGTGTTGTCTTTGCCAGGCTTTGGTATTAGAGTAATGTTGGCCTCATAGAATGAGTTAGGAAGTATTGCTTCCTCTTCAATTTTTTGGAAGAATCTGAGGAGGATAAGCGTTAATTCTCCTTTGAATGCTTGGTAGAACTTGTTGGTGAAACTGTCTGGTCCAAGGCTTTTGCCTTTAGGGAGATAATGGATAGTCATTTCAATTTTGTTGCTATTGATTGGTCTATTTAGATTATCCAGTTGTTCCTGGTTCAATCTTTGTAGGCTATAAGTTTCTAGAAACTTGTCCATTTCTTCTAGGTTGTTAAATTTCGTGGCATAATGTCCTTCATAAAATTTTCTTATAATCCCTTGTGTTTCTGTGGTATCAGTAGTAATTTCTCCCCTTTCATTTCTAATTTTGGATATTTGTGTCCTTTCCTTTCGTCCTTTGATTAGTCGCGCCAGGTGTTCGTCAATTTTGTTTAGTCTTTCAAAGAACCAGCTCTTTGTAATATTATTTTTTTCTATTGTCCTTCTGTTCTCTAATTGGTTTAGCTCTGCTTTAATTTTTATTATTTCTTTGAGTTTTGTCTGCTCTTCTTTTTCGAGTTCTTTAAGATGGGATGCTAAGATGTTTGCTTGTGATTTTTCTTGTTTCTTAAGATAGGCCTGTAGCGATATAAATTTCCCTCTTGTTACCGCTTTCGCTGTGTCCCAATAATTCTGATACATTGTATTTTCATTGTCATTAGTTTCTATTTTTTAATCTCATCTTTAATTTGTTCTTTCATCCAGTCCTTTTTTAATAAGCTGTTGTTTAATCTCCTGTACACTTGATCTCCAATTTCAAAGCTTTGTGGTCTAAGAATACACTTGGTATGATTTCGATCTTCTGGAATTTCCTGAGGCTACTTTTGTGTCCCAGCATGTGGTCTATTCTTGAGAATGTTCCATGCGCACTGGAAAAGAAGGTGTAGTCTCTTTTTGCTGGATGAAGTGTCCTGTAAATGTCAATTATGTCCAATTGCTGTAATGTGTTCTTTACAGCTGTTATTTCCTTATTTTTTTTCTGTTTGGATGATCTGTCCATGGCTGTTAGTGGGGTGTTTAAGTCTCCCACTATGATTGTGTATTCATCAGTTTCTCCTTTCAAGTCTGCTAGTAGTTTCTTTGTATATTTTGGTGCATCCTGGTTGGGAGCATATATGTTGATTAGTGTCAAGTCTTCTTGTTGTTGCATTGTGCCTTTTATCATTATGTAATGACCATCTTTGTCTTTTACTATCTTTTTTAACTTGAAGTTTACTTTATCACATATCAGTTTGGCCACTCCTGCTCTTCTCTGGTTACCATTTTTTGCAGTATTGTATCCCATCCTTTCACTCTGAATCTGTTTTTGTCCTTACAGCTGAGGTGTGTTTCTTGAAGACAGCATATGGATGCATTCTGTTTTTTAATCCAGTCTGCTACTCTGTGTCTTTTATTGGTGAGTTCTGTCCATTAACATTTAGAGTGATGATTGATATGTGAGGATTTCTTGTGGCCATTACTTATTTCTTTCTTTGTTTTTGTTTCTTTGTTTATTTTTGTTTCTTTCTTGTTGCCCCAACTTTGATCCATTTTTCCTGATGTTTTGTTTCAGGTCGAAGAGCCTCCTTCAGTATTTCCTGGAGTGCTGGCCTCGTGCTGGCAAATTCCCTCAGCTTCTGTGTGTCTGAGAAGGTCTTTATTCTACCTTCATATCTGAAAGATAATTTTGCTGGATAATTTATTCTTGGCTGGAAGTTTCTCTCTTTTAAATTTTTGAATATTGGATTCCACTCTCTCCTGGCTTGTAGAGTTTCTGCTGAGAAATCTGATGCCAGCCTGATGCGTTTTCCTCTAGGGTTATAGTTCTTTTTTCCCTGGCTGCCTTGAGAATTGTCTCTTTGTCTTTAGTTTTGGACATCTTTAGTACCATGTGTCTTGGAGAAGATCTGTTAAGATCCAGGTATCTGGGGGACCTGTTTTCTTCTTGAAGTTGGGGTTCCAGACCTTTCCATAGGTTTGGAAAGTTCTCATCCACGATTTGTTTGAGTATGCTCTCTGTAGATTGCTCTGCCCCCTCTTCTCTTCCTATTATCCTGATGTTGTTCTGTCTCATGGAGTCGGATATTTCTTACAGAGTTCTTTCAATCCTTTTGGTTCTATATTCCCTCTCTTCCTCTTTCTGAGCTGTTTCCACGTTCTGATCTTCAATATCACTAACTCTTTCCTCCATCTGGTTGGTCCTGTTTCCTATGGCAGTTATCCTGTAGAGCAGACACTAGGTGGCACTGGGTGTCAAGTTTTGGAGAGAGGGTGTTGTTTCTTTCTTGTTTCTGATCTCCTACTGCATTTGGAGGCTATGTGCTTATATCCTGGTGAGAGGCCAAGGAAAGGCGCTCCAAGAGCAGCTCTGCCTTCTGCCCTTTGCTGCGGAAGCTGATCTGAGGCCAGTTTCTGCTGGCTTGGGTGAATGCTATCAAATCAGTCTTTCTTCCTAGCCCTGATTCAGCATCTGGATGTCTACTGGCTCACAGTGCTTTCAGAACCCTGGGATACATGAAGAAATGCATGCTCCATAAGTCCAAAGCTGTGGGCCTGGCCTTTGCAGCGAGCTGGGAACAGGAACTGCAGCCCTGTGTAGGTCTCTAGGGGACCTAGAGCTGGGGTGTCATCTTTGCAGTTCAGAGTCCTTGCTCAGCCCGTCTACCACTCAAAAGTTCCAGAGGCTGACTCCCAAATTCCATCCCCAGCATGCAGCTCCGAAGTCCGGCTCCCCTGTGGTCTCTCCCCTCCCCTGAACTGCACCTCTCAGATCCTGTTGTAGTCTCTGCTCCCTTCCCTCTCCCCGACTCGCACCTTTCTCTCTAACCTTCAGGTGTTTACTTGCTATTTGTGGATTTCTCAACATCCGTTTTGTCACTCAGGGTCCTTTTTCTTGGCTCCTGGATGGCCATTCAATTGTGTTTTCTGGAAGAGGCTTTAGGGACCTCCTCTCCAGTCACCATCTTGCCTTCTTCCTCCTGATGTGTTCTTTATTCCTCCTTCATATCTAAAAAATAATTTTGCTGGATAATTTATTCTTGGCTGGAAGTTTCTCTTTTTTAACATTTTGAATATTTTATTCCACTTTCTCCTGTCTTATAGAGTTTCTCTTGAGAAGTCTGATGATAGCCTGATGAGTTTTCCTGTAGAGGTTATGGCTTTTCCCCTTCTGGCTGCCTTAAGAATTGTCTCTCTGTCTTTGATTTTTTTACATCTTCAATATAATGTGTGTTGGAGAAGATCTGCTGGGATACAAGTAGCCAGGGGACTTAATTTCTTTTTTAATTTGGGGTCCCAGATCTTCTCATAGGTTTAGAAAATTCTCATCTAGTATTTGTTTGAGTATGTCCTCTGTAGCATTTTTATCTGCTCCTTCTTCTAAGCCTATTATCTAATATTGTGTTTTATAATGGAGTCAGAAAATTCTTGTAGAGTTCTTTCAGTTCATTTAACTCTGAAGTCTCCATCTTCTTTTTTTCTGTGTTGTTTCCATGTTCTGATCTTCAATATGACTATTTTTTTCCTCCATCTGGTTGGCCCTGTTTCCTATGGCAGTTATTTAATTTCTCACATCTTTTATTGTATTATTTATCTCTCAAGTTTCTGTCTAATTCTTTCTTATAATTTCAATTTCTTTGTTAAGTTGTTCCTTTTGTACACGAATTCCCTTTCTGAGATCATTCCTCAGCAACAGGGTTCTGCCAATATATTTTTATTTCTCTGAGAGCCTTTAGAATTGCAGCATTGTATTCTATGTCAGTTAGTTAATAAACTTTTGAATCTATAAGATACTTTTCTGGAGAACTTTTAGCTTCTTTCTGAGCAGTTTTGAATCTTAAGGTGTTCATATTGTTTCTCTGCACCACTGAAGTTGACACTGCATCATCCTTTCTGGGCATGATAGGTTTTTCTGTGACAGTTCCAGAAAGATTTCTTCTTTCTCTTCCTGGTTGGTATTGCTGTAGTGTCTTGCTGTAGAGCAGACACCAGGGTGCTCTCAAAGATGTGTTTTGGGAAAGAGCTAAGAGAGATGGTTAAGCCATATCTCTAGCATCCACTTGGGCTTGAGGGCGGGGCCATCTGTGATTGCTCCACTTCACTTCCTGTGGTTCATCAGGAAAGCTGGAGGAGAGGTGGGGAGGCTGATGAAATGCAAGCCAGTAGCAGCCTGTGCTCACTTTGGTGAGGGGGAGTTCTACCTCCTTAGATTTCCTACCTTCTCCTGAGTCTGCATTTTATCCATCACCATGTTTCAGCCTTTCAGCATTTCCACGGCAGGTAGTCACTCTCAGTTTCAAGTGCCCAGAGCTGTGGTGCTGCAGGTGGGGGCTTTATTCTTGCATAGGTTAGTTCAGATGCTTTGTTTAGCCTCTGTGTCACCCAGGGAATGGCTCCTGGACTGTGTTCTTAATATGCTGCTGCTCAATCCAACTCACCTACAGTCTTATATGGCCTTAGCCATTCTCACCTCAACTCTTGTCTCCACTCTGCCTCCCCAAAACCTAGTATCATGCTGCTCCTCAGCCAATGTTCCCTGATTCCTTCCTAGTTCCTTCAGTTAGCCAAGGTCAGGTCAGGTCACAATCTGTCTCTTCTCTCTCCCTTCTCTTCTACTCACCCCCCTTTCTCTAACTTTCAGGTGTTTCCTTGAAATCTGTGGATCTCTAGCTGACACTGTGCCATTCAGTCTTTCTTGCGTTGGATTTCAGCTGGCTATTCAATTGTATTTTTCAGGAGAGGTTAAGAGATCGCCTCTCTGGTTGCCATCTAGCTAAGCTCTACCCAAGCAATTTTCTTATTTGAGTTCAAAATGTGTTATAAAGCAGCAGAGACAACTTTCAACATCAACAATGAACATACACTGCAGTTGTGGTTCACTAAGTTTTGCAAAGAAGACAAGAGCCTTGAAGATGAGGAGCCAGTCATCAGAAGTTGACAACAACCAATTAAGGAGCTGATCCTCTTACAACCACATGAGAAGTTGCTGAAGAACTCAATGTTGACCATTCTATGGTCATTTGGCATTTGAAACAAATCGGAAAGGTGAAAAAGTTTGGTAAGTGGGTGCCTCATGAGCTGAGGAAGTCCACAAATATTACCATTTTGAAGGGTCATCTTCTCTTATTTTATGCAACAACAACAAAACATTTCTCAATCAGATTGTGACATGTGACAAAAATGCATTTTATAGCACAACCAGTAATGAAAAGCTTAGTAGTTGACCGAGTAGAAACTCCAAAGCACTTCCAAAAGCCAAACTTGCACCAACAAGAAGGTCATGGTCACTGTTTGGTGGTCTGGTGCCAGTTTGATCCATTATAGCTTTCTGAATCCCAGTGAAACCATTACATCTGAAAAGTATGCTCAACAAATCAATGAGATGCACTGAAAACTGCAATGCCTTCAGCCAGCATCGGTCAACAGAAAGGGCCAAATGCTTCCCCATATCAATGCCTGACCACATATCTCACAACCAATGCTTCAAAAGTTGAACAAATTGACCTGCGAAGTTTTGTCTCATCCACCATAGTCACCTGACCTCTCACCAACCACCACTTCTTCAAGCATCTTGACAACTTTTTGCAGGAAAAAAATGCTTCCACAACCAGCTTGATGCAGAAAATGTTTTTCAAGAGTTTGTCAAATCCCAAAGCATGGATTTTTATGCTACAGGAATAAACAAACTTATGTGTCATTGGCAAAAATGTGTTGATTGTAAATCGTTTCTATTTTGATTAATAAAGATGTGTTTGAAACTTCTTAAAATTATTTAAGAATGCATGATCTAAAAATGCAATTACTTTTGCACCAATATAATAACTCTCAAGCAACCAAAAACTACATTCATCTGGTATTTACCAGTCCCCATTGGTGTTTGTTAACTGAGCTTTTATTGTATATTTGTTTCTGCTCCTGGTTCCTGGCACAGAGTTCCAAAAACTCTTATAACCTACTGTGTAATAGAGCATAAGGAATATCTTTTGTTGTGATATTTGGTTTTTGAGCCTTGTTTTTTGTTCCTGGTTTCTAACACAGAACTCCTAAATCTCTAACATCAGTACTCTGATGCTTTTAGATGTCTACAAGTCTAGTGCGGTGCTTGGCACATAGCAAGTCCTCATTGATGTTAAAGTGAATTCCAATGTACTCACCATTAATCTCTTTGTGTAACAACAGACATATCTGAAGGCTGATGAAGTTACCTCAAGGTATTAATGTGCAACCTACTGGGTCTTCTGTGCATGAAAATGCAACTCCAGTGCATTTGCAAAGTTAAGGTAGTTTCTAAAGGCTTTAAATTTAGGAATTTAGATAAATAAATTCTATTTTTCTATTCAATTATTTTTTCCTATTTTATTCTTTTCTTCCTTCTATCCTTTTTATTTTTGTTTGCTTCAACAAATAGTTATAAGACACTGTCTTAATCAATTTAGGCTGTTATAACAAAAATACTATAGACTGGGTAGCTCAAAAAACAGCCATTTCTTTCTCACAATTCTGGAGGCTGGAAGTTCAAGATCAAAGCACTGACAGATTCCATGCCTGGTGAGAGCCTACTTTCTGGATCATAAATGGCCATCTTTTCATTGTATCTCCACATGGCAGAAAGAAGGAGCCAACTTTGTGGTTATCTTTTTAAATCTCATTCATGAAGGCTATAACCTAATTAATTCTTAAAGGCCCTACCTCCAACACCATTGGGGCTTTGGCTATCAACATATAATTTACAGGGAGACACATTCAATCCACAACATGTGACAGTCACTGTTTTTGGATTTTTGCAACTATAATTGAATAAAACAAATCCCCCACCTGTAAGGTGCTTACTTTCAGTGATATAATATTTAACAAACATATTAAATAAGTAAACTATTTGATATTTAATTTGTCTTATACTGTATTAACTTGTTGAAATAGAAACTTTGATTCTCTGAATCACCTTTAATGTATGATGTTGGTTAGAATTGGCCCAAATTCAAATTTGTGGGCCACTGGGAAGTTAGATGTATTAGAGTTCTCCAGGAAATAAAAGAAGAACAAGAGAGACAGACAGACAGATAGACAGACAGATCGATAGATATAGATATATGTAACAGATATATACAAAAAAGATTTATTATAGGAGTTGACTCAAGTGATTCTAGAATCTGAGAAGTTTTCTGATCTGCTGTTTGTAGGCTGGAGAATCAGGAGAGCTGATGATGTAATTCGGTCTGAGTATAAATGGTCTGAGAACTGAAGGAAGAAAAGCAATGGTATAAATCTCAGACTGAGTCCAATAGCTCCAGAAACAGGAGTGCCACTGTCTAAGGGCAGGAGAAGTTGGATGTCCCAGTTCAAGCAAAAAGAAAATGTGTCAGTCCTCTGCCTTGTTTTTCTATTCATACCCTCAACAGATTGGATGATAACCATTCACATTAGTGAAGGTGATCTTCTTTACTTAGTGTACTAGTTCAAATGTTAATCTCTCAGAAACGTGCTTCCAGACACTCAGATATGATGTTTTATCAGCTATCTAGGTATCTCTTAGCTTAGCAAAGCTGACACATAAAATTAACCATCATAGTGAGATTGAAGTAGTAGCCATTACTACTTCTGTGTGTTGTTCTGACAGGATAAAGTGGGAGGCAGAAATGCGGGTACAAATGGTTTTAGGTTGTCCTCCTTGATTACATCTTATTGGTTTTCCCTTCAGCAGTCCCTGTTAGCCATTAGAAACCCTGCTTCTACCACAGGACAGGAGAGACAGCCTTCTTTAGACTCCTACACCAGTTCTTTTTTTGCATCTCACTGGATGGGCTGGCTAGTGCAGCAAGTCCACCCATACTTCACTAGCACTAAAAAAGCTAATTGGTGATTGAGATTGGTCTGTGCTAGAACAAAAAACCTTGAGCCATTAACATATAGATGATATTTAATAGCCTTGGAAAGCATTTTACAGCTGACCAAATTATTATTATTTAATTTATCACATATCTGAGAAGCATATAAGACTGATATCATTCATGATTCTTATTTTACAAATGAGGAACTTAAGTTTCAGAAGTCACACCAGTTATAAAAAGTAAAAGTGATACCCAGTCTTTCTGTTTATTTTTGATCCCCAATTTCTTTAGGACATATATTAAAATCTGGTTAGTAACACAAAAATTAAAATTCAGAGATTATCTTTTCTTTCTTGGCAAGACTGGTATTAATACATTTGTAACCAGATGTAGGCTACACCCATGTATGAATTCTACTCTGCAAATATCAATGAGCAATATAAATTTCACCAGCAGTTTTCTGCTGAGAAAAAGTTTGTTTCACTAGGCATAAATCATTTCATTATTATAATTCTCATTGCTCACCATGTTCTACTCCCCCCCCAAAAAAAACTCCTTAGTTTTTCCACTAGTTATTCCTTTTTCAACATCAAAGCCCTGCCAGTCCCACCTTTCACATTGTACTCCAATTTTACAAGTGTTCTCTCTAGTCTTGTTATGTTACACTTCGTTTTCCAAAGCAACTTAATACCAGCCCTGCTCCTGTAATCACATGTTGTCACACCCTTCATTTGATGCTGTCTTTTATTAAAAACCAGCAGGTTTCAAACAGATATCAGCAGCATCCAACCTTCCAACCTTGTTGCAGCTCCACAAGGGAGCTGCCTAATGGGCAGTGCTTTGGAATGTCCCTCATTAGCTAAGATTTCATACGTAGGCTGCTTTATAATAAATCCATTTTTTTCAAAGTTCAACATATATTACCCCTTCCAAAACCATCCTGGCGTCAATCCCAGGACATAATTTATTGCATAATAAGCAAGTAAGCTTTTGAATTATTTCTTCTCTCTCAAATCTCACTCTGTGATTTGATTGTCTTGCTGCCAAATCCCAGAAAGCTGAGGCTAGCAGGGATGGGAGGGGGTTTTTAAAGAGACATTCAGTGCTATGGAAAAGTTTGGAAAAAATGAGAGTGCTTTCACTTGATTTGGTTGTGGTCACTGACTGATTTGCACTGTGTCATTCTAATTCTTCTTTTCAGATGTCTGAGTCTGTGTATAGTTTTCTATCAACAGTTGTACTTATTTCATGTCTACTCCCCATTTTCTTTTTACCCAGAAGCACCCTCCATTTATCTGTACCCACAGTTTCCAGTCTAGCCACCTTGGAGATATTCCTAAGTTTAACAAAGAGTTTTAGCTCCTCCTAACTAAGCCAAAGGCTCAACTCAGAACAAACCTATCTTTGACTCCTTACATCAGATCTTTCACTTAAGGGCTTTGCCTGTCTCCTTTATTTGCAGATCTCCCAAGTGTCTGTGAGATCTGCAGTTCTCTCTCCAGGAGTAGGTCTAATTTGTAGGCTGCTCATTTATTCCTTCTGAACTTTTTGACAATTATAGGCCAAAAAAATTGCATATAAGGAGAAAAATAACTTCTTTATTGATACAACTCATTCTTTCAAAAATAAGCTGCTTTACAAGTATTTTCTTTCTTGCATTTTGTTAACTTTTAATCGTTTACTAGAAACTACTAGAGGATAAGTGTTGAATATTGTCAGAAATTTATAGCTTAATAAATTTTTAGTCACATTGTCTCTAAATAACCTACTTTTGGAAAAGAGGTTTTTTAAATAGTGATGATGGCTTTGTATTGGTTCATCAATACTCTCTTTCCTCCTCAACCTGACCCCATCCATGCCTTGCTTTGAATCACTAAGTAAGATATAATATATGAGGGCTGTCCAGAAAGTATCCAGTCATGTAATATAAAAATTAGATGCATTTATTGCTGAATTTTTTGGACACCCCTCATATACCAGTAAATACAATCAAGCTGAACCTATCACATTTAACACTTCAGTTAAACCTAAATTTAATTTTAATAGCACCAAGTAGACAATGAGAAGATAAAACAAATGTCCTAATCTGAAACTCTGAGATGCTTTGAAAAGCTAGTAAGATAATGTAGGTTGATGTATCTAGTGAGGTACATTAATTACTAGATCTGTAATATGTGTATATTTTGGCTACTATGTAAGTGTAAAGGCAGACAATGAAAGAACTATTTTCATACTCTGCAGAGCAGAAGGATAATGTTTGGACAGAAGAACTATTATTCTCCGTTTCTGTCTTCTGAAAACCAAAGAAAAACCACTGTCCATGATAAGCTCTGAGGTGGAAATTTAAAGTATTTTAGGCATAGAAGTAAAGAGACAGAGAGAAAGAGAGAGAAAGGATTACTAGGCAACCAGTTAGAAAATAATTACAGATTCCCTCTGCACTCCCACAGGATAAGTAGGTTGTCTAATAAGAGGCTTCAAAGGGTGTCACTCAATAGTTCTGTGGCATAAACTTCTATTAAGACTCTAGCTCTCAGCCAGGTTCCTTATTTTTTGAGGGCATCAAGAGTAGATTAATTGGTCTGGTACAGATTCTCATTAACAAGTTTATGAAGATGATATATAAAGTCAGAATGTCAATATGTTATTATTTTGTGTAATGTATTTGAAATGTTGCAATTTAGCTAAACTGAAACTATATATATTTTTTCATAATTTTCCTTCTGTGTTGGCCAAAAGAGGCTTTTAACATGTGATTTGTAAGGCTGATTTGAAGCAGCAGCCACGTTGCTTTCACCCTTAGGTTGGTTCAGGGGCAAGAGACACTGCTTTCTATCAGGCTTATTGATACTTTAACTGACACTAAATTGACATGTGACAAATCTCCCCTCAATTACCCTCAGGTTCTCTGTATCCTGTGTGTTTAGCTCTGTAACAAAGGGCATTGTTTTTTTTGGCAGGTTAACCACATCATGAAAGTTGGAGACAATGCAAGACCCAGGTGTCAATCCATCCTTGTGTACTCTAGATTGAGCCAATGGATTTCAGTGTTTCCTTGCTGTCTCCCACTTCACGTCTATCTTCTGTTCTTGACCACCTGTCTTGCACTCTTTAAGCTCCAGAATAAATGCAAAAACAACAGCCTTATATAGACTGTTTAACCATCTTCCACAATTGCATAGGGTATAATCTCTGTAAGAAATTATAATGGTTCTGTTTTTCTGACCCTACTCTGACTTTATTATGAAGGGACACCCCATCCCCCCACATTGGAATTATCTTCTAGAGAGCAGACCCCTTGTAGTATAGGCTTCCTCTGCTAGGTGATTGTTCTAGAAACCCATCTGTGTCAGTGTACCAGCTGATACTGTGAGAGGCTGCATTTTGCTTTAGTGAATTTTTGTGCAGTTTCTTTTAATGTGTTTGCCTGATTCATGATGGTTGACTTACAAGAACAACATGTGGCATGACAATGCACCTGCCCACACTGTTCTGACTGTTCAGCAGTTTTTTACCACAAATGGCATGACCTCCATATTCATCCTATCTCACCCAGAGTGACTCATTTTTGTTTCCCTGGATAAGAAAAGTTCTCAAAGGGAAAAATTTTGTCAATGTAGAAATGGAGAAATAAAAAATGGTAGAAGTACTAAAAGGCATCAAATTGACAAGCTCAAAAACTATTTCGAGAAGTTTAAAAAGTATCTTGATAGACATTTTGCATCAAACAGAGAACTTTAAAGGTGATTGGAATTTAAACATGTAAATACTAATACACAATTTTATATAAATTTCATTGTTTGTGGGGTCCCTCTTTATATAAAAAAGTAACAATTGTGGGTCCTGAGTTTTTCAAACATATGTGATCAATACATTCATTTTCAGTGGACAGAGTAATGTGGTAATTAATAAATGGATCTTTGATTAGAAATCTTCAAAATAGAAGAGAGAATTAATTAGATGAATCAAATATTTAATGTAAGTTTGAGCTGTTTTAATATAGTGTCTTTCTGTCAGTAGAGAAGAATTACCAAAAATTCTGTTACCTAAGGCTCTCATCTCTGAACTATGCTGGAATAAGCCTGCTGAAATGTACCTCTGTGACTCTGTTCAATATTTTCAAGAGGAGTCAATTTCTAATTATGGCCCTTTCCCTTAAATGTATTAATTATTTAATCATGTAATAGTTTAATTAATTGTTCCTGGTCAGCATAAGATGAGTTTGAATATCTCTTTTCTGAACTATGCATAGCATGGTCCAAATACTGAAAATTTACAAACATCCAAGTTTTTTCTCTGCAGTGAAATTTTTACTTCATTTCCAAGATTCTACAAATTAGAGATAAATTTCGCTTCTTAAGTAACCTCTTTAATGGTGCAAATGCCCCCATGGAGTCTTAGCAGATTTTCTCATCTTAGCATGCATAAAGTCCATCTGTTTGCTTTCCTCTTGCTGTGGTCAGCTTTGTTGAAAAAATTGGTGTTTTTGCAGGAAATTAGAAATACAAAAATTATTTTAGAATCCAGGGTTCTTTGAGGGAAGAGAAATGCACCGAGTCATCACAAGAGAAGCCTGGCTGACACAGGCAGTATAATCAGGGACTTCCAAGGAAAAAGAGAGAGGGAAAACTCTCAAGATACTTTAATTTCAATACCCAGTTTTGCAGTCATACATACTTCAGTAAGTAATTTGGACTCAGCAATAGATTCTTTCCAAATCTCAGACCTTGCCTGAGAAAATCAGATGGTGAAATCTAGTTCAAATGCTAAGTACAGTAGACTTTCAGTTAACCAGCACCCATGGTGATTGGTAGATGCCAAATAAGTGTAAGTAGACTCACTGTTAACCAGAACTCAAGTAACTAGCATTCTCAAGAAATCAACAGAATCTCAAGCAACTGGGAAAAAAATTCTGCTGGTTGCTTGACAGTGGTGGTTGCTGGATTACCAGTTACTGAGAGTATACTGTATATGAATAGCTCCCTCCTTAGTTAGACATAAATGTCGTTTCCATAAATGGTTTTCATTAGTGTTCTTTGAAAGGCTTTGGCACAAATGTGTGGCTTTAAGAGGTCTTGAAAATTCGAAAGCAATAAAGCTTCTGGTAGCAATAATTGACAAAATATAAAAACCATTGTATTTTTTCTTGTTAACTTGAATATAACTTCTAAATTGCATGCCTAATAGAAAGTTTTTCTCCTTGTCAGAACTCTAAATATTGGAGTTTATATGATTCCTAAAAATACTTTCAGCTTTGAAAGATGCTAGAAATTATTAGAATAAAAATTAAAGAATGGAGCTAACCATATTTTATAAAGTCCCACTTTCAAGCAAACTTTATGAAGCATTTTATTTTGTATAGAAACTTTGAAATAGCTTAAAAGCTTTCTTTGACCAGCTGTATATTTTATCTGTTAATGTCCTCAGAGTGAAAAGATTCCCTCAGCAGAATGTGCAATGATTCATTTTTACTCTGAATATCAGTTCCATGGAAGCATCAGCTCTACTGGCTCAACAGTTACATTCACAATGGACATCTGGAGACAGGAATAGGAAACATCAGACTTGTTTGTGTTGTCAAATTATAAAGGAAAAAGACAATGTTTTAAAGATCTGAGAGTCTCTGAACATTTAATTATGCTTTCAACTGTGGTCCAATTTAACAAAATATGCTTTTGCAGAAAAATGGGAAAAAAAAACCCAAAACAAAACATGCTTTGCTAGGTAAAACACTCAATAAGCTTAGAACATCAGTTTCTAAGTGATGCTACACTTACCACCGGGGTTACATGCCAAACTTTTCAGGGGTACATAAAAATAATCAGTAATGGTGAAAAGACAAGTAAGATAAAAAAAATACAACACATTAGTTGTGAAACAATAAATGTTCAGATTGGATCACCATTAATGGAGACACTTCAAAATTAGATCACATTAACAGGAGATGATGGGTGAGGTAGTGGCTATGAACCCTTCCCTCAAAATGCTGTTTTACCCATCATTACTCACAGTTTCAGAACAATCCATTTGCAATGTTTCTAGAACTTCTCCAAATATATAAATATATCTATAGTTAGACTATTTGATCATTTAGTTAATGACTGAGTAAAACTAATTGTGATTTTTTTCAAGTATGTTTTTTAACATTTAACATAGTTTCAGTTACTTTTGTCACTGACTTTTAAGTTTCTCAGTTATAGATCAGTGGTTGAAAACAGAAATGGTTTAAAAAGCAAAATTTCATGTGGATTATAACCCATTGCCAAGTACTTCTCAACACATGTCTGCAGCTATGAGTATACACATACCTGGAAAGAGCAAAAAGGTGTATGCCTCAGATACTACACAGAAGAAGAGGAAATACTCTGAAGAATATATTAAATATGGGTTTTCATTTTTAGGGAATGGTGACTGTTGTAAGACTTTATATGTTGTGTGTGGGGAAATAATATCCAACAATTGCATGAAACCCTCTCTATATATGACATTTAGAAACTAAACATTCCATATATAAAAAACAAAGACATACATTATTTTTGGCACTTAGAAAAGTGTCCAACTATTACTTCGTACATGGTGTCAGGAAAGAAAGACAATGAAAATGCACTTGAGGCTTCATACTTATTGCTTATCACATAGCCAAATGTGGTAAAAACAACACCATAGCTGAAGATTTAATTTCTCCTTGAATTAAGAATACAGTTTTTTGTATGTTTGAGGAAGAACATGTCTGCAAAATCAATAATGTCTCTTTTTCAAACAATAAAATGTCTCAATGAATTCAGGAAATGTCTAACAATGTTGAAGCTATAGTAGTAGAGAGAATTAGAAAAAGTAAATTATTTTTCATCCAGGTTGATGAAAATGTTAATGTTGCTGATTTATCTCTTTTGCTTATCATCATGAGGTACTTGGTATAAAATGAAATTGAGAATAATCTGTTGCTTTGTTACTCATTGATAGAGCATACCATAGGTAAAAAATTTTAATACAATCAATGGTTATTTTATTGAAAAGGACATTAGTGTATAAAATTATTGTGGTGTATGAATTGGCAGAGGCAAGTTTATGTCAGCTTGTTTTATAGGCCTATGGAGCCAAATTTACAAAGTAGCTCCCCATGTACCATGGAGTCACTGCTGCATTCATAGAAAAAGTCTGGCATCCAAGCCTTTTCTTAGTAAACTGAAAGATGAGACTGTAAAAGTTGAAAATTTTATTAAGTCACAACCACAAAACTCTAGATTGTTTAAAGTTCTGTGTGAAGATATGAATAGCATTAATAACAAATTACTCTTGCATACAGAAGAAAAGTGGCTATCTCATATTGAAGTACTTATACAAATGTTTAAACTTAGACATGAAGTCCAGATATTTTTTGAAGACCACCATTTTCCTTTTGCTTCAATGTTTCAGGACAGAGATTAGCTTCAAAGTCTTGCACAATTATAACATTTTTTTTAGGACTAAGCAAACTGAACTTGGTACTTTAAAACAGCTCAATCACTATATTCAAATTAACTGACAAAATTGAGTCAATGTTTTAAAAACGCTGGAGCTCTGACCAAATGGTAGGAAGAGAGGAACCTCTGAAAAAGTCCTCTGCAGATTACAACTAATAAAACACCTATATCTCAACCAAGGACTCTCTACATAATGCACAATGACAGCTAATAAACCTGCTTGACACATTAAGGTAGCTGCAGGTGAGTAGAGGGTTAAACAAAGGAGAAATGAAAGGGGAAGAGTGGGGAAGCAGCTGCACATGAGTCCTTGCTTGGAACTCTACTGCTGGGGGAGGGAAGAGGAAAAAAGTGGCACAAGAGCACTCCAGGCCTCACTCAGTTCATAGGTCAGAGGAAAGGGGGTCCACAGGCAGGATGTGAGATACTGCAATGACCTCATTTTGGCCCCAGGAGCTACAGTCTACAAAAAGCAACAGCTGGACTGCACTCTGATTGCCAGAAGAGAGGGAGCTACTGGCTCATGAGGAACCACAGCACTAACACTCTGGCTGGGAAGGAGAAGGACAAAGGGGACAGTGTGCACATATTTTGGCCCACAACCAGAATGGGCTGAAAGACCAGCATAGAGAACTGACCTCAAGGCTCAGGGCAGAATCTGCACATGGGACAGAGAGCAGAAAGGTGCAATTATGCCCAAACTCCCTGCACAACCCCTGGAGCCACAGAAAGAAAGCAATGCTGCAAACACCCCTCCCCCACCGACCTCTGCCTGTCCAGTATCAGTAGTGAACACCAAAGAAACTGCAGCAGCGAGGGTCCAGAGAGGCTGCAAAAATGAGAAACCAGAAAAAAAGAGCTCAAATTAAAGAGATGGGGAAAGATGGCCCATCAGGAACAGAGTTTAAAGCCATGGTTATAAAAACGCTTAAGGAACTGAATGATAATTTCAACGGACAGGTACCAAGCATTGAAGAAGACTTACAAACCATTATAAAGGACCAGAGGGAGATAACGACTACATTTACTGAAATGAAGAATGGAATAACAGTCACTAAACTAGATAAAATACAAGCACAATGCAGTGATTTGCAGGAAACACCCATTCAGAACAGATAGATATGAGAATCCAGAAAAACAAGAATTGTCTGAGATTCCTCTAGGATGATATTAAATGTAAAAATATCAGAATAATAGCTGTACCAGAAGGGACAGAGGAAAAGCAAGGGATCAAGAAATTATTTGAACAAATGATGAATGAAAAATTTTCTAACCTGGTGAAGGAAATAGATGTACAAGCCCAGGAAACTCAGAGAGTCCTAAACAAGATGATACCAAACAGGAACACACCAAAACATATCATAATTGAAATGGAAAAAGTTATAGAAAAAGGAAAAATTCTAAAAACAACAAGAGAAATACAAGTTATAATTTATAAAGGGACACCCATTCAAATCTCAGCTGATTTCTCATCAGAAACTTTACAGGCCAGAAGGGATTGGCAGACAATATTCAATGTGATGAAAACCAAGGATCTACAACCAGGAATAATAAATCTAGCAATGCTAACATTCAAAATTGAAGGACATATAAAAAGCTTCTCAGATAAGAAAAAGCTAAAGGTATTAATCACCACCAAACCAGTACTACAAAGAATGTTAAAGGGAATACTTTAAGATGGGAGGAGGAATGGAATCGTGGGTAAAATAAGGGAAAAGGATGAAGAAATTTAGTTTTATAGTTGACATAAAATTTAAAGCAACAAAGGAAAAAAAGGCCATGAACACAGTCAGTAATTTAGCAAGTACATGAGGGTAAGAAAGGAGGGTATTGGAGGAGGAGGGACAGGAACACAAATATATAATGATGGAAAAAGAACTGACTCTGGGTGATGAACACAATACATACAACACATAGAAGATGTAATATAGAATTGTACTCCTGGAACCTATGTAATTTTTACTAATCAATGTCACCCCAATAAGTTTAAGAATTAAAAAAAAACCTTTTGGAAAGCATGTATTGAAACAGGTCAGCCTGAAGTTGTTGAAACTCTGCACAACTTCTTATCTGAGAATGACTTGCACCTATCCCAAACTGCGAAAGAGAATACTGTAAGTCACTTGAAAGATCTTAAAGTGTCTTTTTATAAGTACTTCCCTCAACATGGAAAACAACTGGATTGCAGATTCCTTCAATGAAGAATTCTACAAAGAAACTAAAACTATCAATCAATGAAAAAGAGCAGCTAATTGAACTTTGAACTGATCTTCAAATTCTGATTTTAAAAGAAGGCATCTTATTACCTTCTGGGTAAATGTCAGCAAAAAATATGAAAACTGTGCAAAGGCACTCAAATACCTCTTGCCATTTACTAATATTGAACTAGTGTAGAGAGCTTTTTCTTCTCACACCTTCATAAAAATAATTACTGCAACAAGCTTAATGCAAGTCTGGATTTAAGACTGTATCTTGCATCATTTGAGCCTGATTTCAAGAAAGTGTATCAAAGCAAGCTCAGTGATTTCACTAACAGTGTTTAAACTGGTTAGTAATCTGCATAACCATTAATTCAGACTTTTCAGATAACACAAATATATATTATTAATAATAAATTAAATTTTGTTAAATAGTTGATTTATCATTATTCATATTTAACTGTTACAAATATTATAAAATTAAATCTGTGGTTTGTATTTTAATGAAGTAATTTTTTCTAACTTATTACTTCATTTCCACTATTTTACATTAAGATAGTCACTGAACAAAAGTGTCAGTATTTAAAAACAACTATTTAAAAACAGGGATACAATTTATAAAAATGGGTTTTCAAGGGGTGCACAAGTGAAAAAAGGTTGGTAAACACTGTCTTAGAAGATCCTTTCTACAAAAAGTGTCACTTCAACATCCTATCTTTTTTCTTTGCTCTGACTTTTCCTTTCCCATTTTCCTTACATGTTTTAAGCCTTACATGTTATCATTAATTTTAAATCTGCATTTTAGTCTGCCATCTCACTAGGAATTTTCTGTCTCCAGTTTCTCTGGATGCCTCAGCTGAAACTTCCAACATTAATAGTTTGTAAAATCCTTGTATCCTCTTCAGCCAACCAGGTTTTAATACTCAATACCCCAACAATTCACTTATGCAATGACTTAGTGAAGAGTGTAGGTTTTATTGAAGATGTCACAGTGAAAAATGAAAGGTCACATATCAGGTACACCCTATGTATCATACACTTACCTCTTTTAGCCACTCAAAATTTCAGTCAATTTAGGGCCTCATGTTTTAGCATTCATTTACCATCTGGGGTTCTTTTTTCTTTTTCTCAAACCTTCATAACCCTTTGGGGGAAATGCCAAATTCTTTTATTCTTTATTATGCAGAGTGATTTTCTTTTTCCTCAGGCAAGCTGGATTTAGTGGATGTTAGGGTCCTGGAAGTTCAACTTCTTCCTAACAATAGTTTCTCAGTAAAATCAAGTAAGAGCCTTTACAAGCTCTTCATTTTGACTCCTTATTTCTTTAACTATGTTATCTCATTTAATCTTCAAGATAAATACACTGTGGATGAAATATTAGAAGAGTTACTACAAATGATGAAAATGGAATGCAGAGATCTTAACCTAATTGTCCAACTTTACAAAGTACAGAAATAGCAAAATTTATTTTTTATGTCTCAGAGGTGCCTTCTATCACAAAACAGTGAATCCCTTGCCAGCATTTCTTGCCCACAGCTTTTTGTCCTTGCACCCAGGTGTATCATGACAGGCTGGTTCCCAAAGTAG
Organism: Lyroderma lyra; assembly: GCA_004026885.1. Classification (NCBI taxonomy): domain Eukaryota; kingdom Metazoa; phylum Chordata; class Mammalia; order Chiroptera; family Megadermatidae; genus Lyroderma; species Lyroderma lyra. Next base: position 19,450 of record PVJL010011220.1, read on the forward strand.
AACTGTGTACAAGGAAACAACCTGGCCCAAGAGCAGTGCAGGCTAAGTACCAATCTACCAGAATTAGCACTCCAAGGAGAAATGTAATTGTTTTTCCACCAGTAGCTGCTGTCCTCAACAACTGTATTAACCACCATTTTTAAAAGATTAATTTCAAATTTCTTGTATTTAAAATTCCCACCAGTTAGCTCAGCCTGACACAGTTTTGCAGCATTGTAACAAAAAGAGGCAGCTATTCTCTCTCATACAGGAATGAGGAATTCACTTCTGAAGCTGCTACTATCATTAATGGGAGTTGTGAATCTACCTTGCCTTATTTCAGTGGGAGGAGAGATCTAGCTGGATAATGAATGTAGATAAAATTATTCTATTCAAAAGCATTGCTCACAATTTCTATTAGTTGCCATGGTTTATCTCTGTGTCTATCTTTATGAACCACATTTTGCTCCAAAGTCATACTAGTCAGTCCTGGGGATATAAAGTACAGTATGAGGCATATAGTCAATAATATTGTAATAACTATGTATGGTTTCAGATGGATACCAGATGTTATATCAGTGGCTCTCAACCTTTTTTCATTTTAGTACCCCTTTAAAACCCATTTCTATAAATTGTGCCCATTGATTTTTAAATATGTTTTTAAATACTAACACTTTTGTTCAGCATCTATCTTAATGTAAAACAGTGGAAATGAAGTAATAAGTTAGGGGGAAAATTTACTACACTAAAAGTACAAACCACAGATTTAATTTTACAACATTTGTAACACTTAAATATTGATAATTATGATCAAGTATTTAAACATTAAATGAGAAAACTACTTATAAAGAATCACAATGAAAAATAATGCACTTACTTTTATTCGTTCAATAACTAAACTAATCATGCAATCTGCTATGGATGTATTTATATGTTTGGTGAAGTTCTAGAAATGTCACAAATGGATTGTTCTGAAACTGTGCATAATGACTGGCAGAAGAATGGTTTGGGGGAAGGGTTCATAGCCATGCCCTCACCAATTATTATTCATTTAATGTGATCTAATTATGAAGCATCTCCATTACCAGTGATTCAAACTTAACATTTATTGTTCCATAACTAACTTTATGCATGTTTTTAATTACTTGGGGTTTTTTTGTTTTTTGTTTTTGTTTTTGTTTACCATTACAGGTTAATTTTCCATACCTTTGCACAGCCCAGCACATACCCCTGGAGGTATGCATACCACCACTTGGAAACCAATGCTCTGTATTATCAGCCATACCAGTTAATGTCACCAATGATAAGAACTTGCTGCTAAAATAAATATTGTGTTCCATTCTGCATCTCAACTTGTTTTTAATTCAGACTCCTAGAGCCTTGTGCACCAGTGGCAACCCATTTATCGGGGTGTGGGGGGAGTGTGGCAGGGAAAGCCTTTTGTTTACACATGGTCACTTAGTAATCATGCAGGCTGTGTACAAGAAGTCAGAAAAAAATAATAAATGTGGCTCAATTTCCAAGGATGAAGCAAAGGGATTGCTTTAGACATTCAAGCACTATTTATGAGGATTAATGTGGCTTTTGATATATTGCCAAAAAACCACAAAGGCTAGCTTTAGAACAAGGCACTGAAGACATTTTTGGCTCTTCATTTTCATGAAGACTCTTCATAGGGCATACTGAGCAAGGGCTTAATGATTGAAAATCAAATGTATTAAAAGAAAGCATAGCTAAATGTTCTTTCTGAAAACTCAAGTAATCTCATTTGTCATCTTTTCATATCAAAGAAATCATGTCCTGCAATATAAAAAGGTAAAAATATTGCCTTCTTTTTTCATACACCCCAATGTCCCTGAAGCATATGCATGCTTCCTAAATTTGAATTTAATAATATGCTCCTCATATGAGCATAGCTTTACAAAGGAGGCAATTGCTACACAAATTCAGAAGTGCTACAAAGCCCTGACAACACTAAAATTTTCTGTTTACCTTCTCACCTGGCTGAAATACAGTTAAAGTAGTATTTTCAAGGTAGGTGTTGGAAGATAGTCTTTCATGTATTTCTTATGCTTCTATACATCTTGTTGTGTGTGTCAAAAATGACACATGAGTACATTACGAAGTTCTTTTTATTGGGATTGTATTTGCATTGAGCAACCTTGATAAATGAGGTAACATCTTCCAAAGAACAGGTTTGCTTACTGCTTACTATGAAAGTAGTGGGTTTCCCAAGTTATTGTTCCTCAGGTGTGATGCAAACCCTCTGTGTGTGATGCAATGCTCCATATCACATGGAACTTGGAGCAAGGGAAATTGATAAAAATAGGCAAATGCTCATGCTGCTTAATGTACAATGAATAATAAAGTCCTTTTTCTCTGCCAAAAATGTTTGTACTTCCTCTGCCAGCATCCATGAAATAAAAGCAGGATAATATATTACATGTATTTACCTTACATGTAAGTTAGATAAAATCAAACTCCAGGCTTGACACTAAGATGTAGTATCATGCGCATGATCTAAATATTCAAAGACAGCTGATTAAATAATGAGAGAAAAATCTTTCCATTACATATTAGCACAAATTTCTTTAGTGGATACTTTCTTTCTTCCTTCCTTTATTCCTTCCTTTATTCCTTCCTTCCTTCTTTCCTTCCTTCCTTCCTTCCTTCCTTCCTTCTTTCTTCTCTCTCCTCTCCCTTCAGTTCATGTGGTTTAGATAAGCTCAACTCTTCTTCTCCTCAACTTCACAAGTAGAAACAAGGTCCAGCCTGGTGTTCTATCCTCCTGCTCTTAACAATTGGCTCAGGAACGTGGCTCAAGTCAAGTCTTGAGTAAATGAGACTCGATTCATGGAGCACCAACTTCCAAATAAGAACTGTTCTAGCATATGCAAATATATTTGAAAGCAAAACAGACAGGATTCTTCTTTGGAAGAGTTGATATACAAGTGGATTTTTCTTGGAACTATTAGGAAAAAACTTGTTTTTGAGCTGGGATTGCTAATGTAGCAGAATGTATGACTAAATTTGCAGTGTCTATCCTTGTCTTCACATGGGGAAATTCTATTTGATAATAAACTCATCCTGAAGGAATGAGATAGATGAAGAGATAGATTTCTAATGACCCATTTGAGCACCACATGTATCCATCTATGCCTGAAGCAAATCTCCTGGATAGTTCAGTCACATAAGCAGATTAATTTCATTTTATGTCAAGCCACTTCAAGTTTTGTTTCTAAGTAAATTTAGGTAATACTACCTACTATAGTGAAGAGTTCCTATGCAAGTTTGCATATAAAAGTCATGAGAAGTCCTGCTATTAGAAAAATGCTTAGTTTTGTTTAACTTGAGATTTCACATACTATATTTTTCATGGACATTTCCAACTTTTTCTCAGTAATATTTATCAAGTTTTTATAAAACTGATGTTCTATGAAGCTCACTTGAAGAATATTGGAAAATTTTTCCCTTTGAATTCATTATAAATTTATAAATCAGAAAATTCAACAGAATAAACAAAATATGTACACATGAAGAATTTTATTTATAAAATTTTGTACTTATTCCACCATCATTTAATAAAAACTCAGTATATGTAAGACATAGTGTAGGGAACTGAATACATAAAATCAGAAGAATAATGAGAGTATTACAAAAACATCTATGCCTTCCCATTGACCATAGAAACATATGAGTGTCTAAAGATATTGGAGTGTTGCATTTTCATAAAATAGTTTAATATTAAACTTTATCATACTAAACCATATTTAAACATTAAAAATTAATTACTTAATTTTTGTTAAAAATTGCAAAGCAAATTTCTCAGATTAAATTCCTACATGATCTCTCAGAAGACAGCTAAAGGTAGTGAAATATCTAACCTATTTAGAACATGAGGATAATGTAATGTAATATTTACAACCCAATTTATATTCCAAAGCATTCCAATTTGGTTTGGATATCAAACCAAAGTCAGTAATTGTGTTAAATATTCTAAACAATGACTAGAAACTGCTTTGAAATGTTATATAATACAGAAACACTGGAAAATGAAAATATGTATAGAGCATACTCATAATGTAATCTTAAAACTAGACTACTGGGAAATAAATTATGTGAATCAGTGCAATTCAACAAGTTTTTGCTGTTTCTACTATTTGTATAGCCCTGTGTTACCTTGCTTGGAGGCTTTTAAAACACAGGAAAAATTACAGCATCCTATAGTCATTTATTTAGAGTAATCAGCTTGGAAAGCAGATATCATTTTTTACTTGCTTTCTAAGTGCCCATGAAAAATCAGAGAACAAAAGTACATCTATTCGGGTGCAAAATCTAAACACAACAGGATGAAAAAGAGAGAGGTAAATCAGGTCAGAGTAGCTTTGGAAAACTTCAAAGAGAATCTCAGAAGAAGAAATTTATATAAGCAAAGCCAGAGCAAATTTTTTGTTTTGTTTTGCTTTTGTTTTAGTTAGTTTTTAAACTACAAAGTATGCATAGTGAAATTGCTTTGACTGTGGTAGAGGGAAAACATTGACAAGTAGCTAAAGTTTGAGCAGAAAGAACAGGATCAATGATAGACCATAAAAATAAAGAGAACCTTTCTCATGCATATATTTTAGCAAGTATTTCTTGAATAACTACTATGGGGTAAACATTCTGGTATAAAGATTAGTGTAAAACGATTAGTAATTTCCCGTTTGTCACCGAAAGAAATGTCAATAAATCAGAAACAGAAAATAATGCACTGAAGAAAGCATGCAGGAAGGGTCATAGAATCGAAATGATTGCATGCTATTGGAGGTGAAAATGGGGTAAATCCCTACTGGTTGGAAGTCAGAAAAAGCTGCATATACTCTTAATCTTAATAATGAAAGATTTTGACAGGTCATAAAACACTAGATGAAGAATGAATAGAACTTGGAGAGAATATAGAAGTTTCTCTCAAATGAGATAATGTATCTAAAATCATTTTTGAATGGTCTAGCACAATACAAACATAAAGGATTATAAAGTGGCCTGGATTGACTCATTTACTATGTCTGAGTCATGGTTCTTCAATTGTAAAACTGAAAACAGCCTCTTCTTTTTTTTCACATGACTTTTGTGAAGTCTTAATAAGATGTACCAAATATTTTTAGTAATTTTTTTACCATATGTATGTTTTCATTGAACAGATTACTGAAACATAACTAATATACAAAAAGACTGAATGAATTTAATGTACACAAGTTCATGAGTTTGGACATATGTGTGTCCCTGCAAACCATCAACACAATCAAAACAATAAAAATATTCATCACCTCCAAAAGATTTTTCATTCCCCCTTGTTTTTGTTTTTTGTTATTTTGCTATGTGGTAAGAAAACTTAACATGAAATATACCTTCTTAAAAAGACTTTTAAGTGCACAATACAGCATTGTAACTATAGGCACAATGCATACAGCAGATATCTGGAACTTACTCGTCTTGCAAAACTGAAACTTTATATTCATCCATTTTCTCATTTTCCCCTCCTCCAGTCCAGGGCAATCACCATGCTACTCTATATTTCTATGAGTTTGATTATTTTAGATACTTTATATAAGTGTAATCATGCAGTAGTTGTCTCACCAACATATTTTTTAAAATTATTAATCACTTTAAAATAGAAGTTTATTTATAACTCCCAAACCAAATCTGCACATATAGGTAAGTCAGTCAAATTTAAACTAAGGTAAAATACAAATAGAGATATCATTTACAAGAAAAATCAACAAAACTAAAGCAAACTTCTGGTTAAAAAATGCAAATATGACATCAAATAAGTAGGCTAAAGGGCAAAAATGAAGTCAAATTCATGTATCTTGCAGCCTGCACCAATACAGCTTTCTGCCATAGCCTCAGAGAAATTCTAATGTGTTCTGACATATTTATCCTTGGAAGACTCTGCCATTGCATTAGCATTCTTCAAATTATTTTTACATTTAAATTGATTTCAATTATGTAGACATTTCAAAACATTAATATTCATTTGAAATATTTCTGATATCTTCTCTCCCATTAGCTAAACTTTTATAGGCATTGGTTCATAATTAATTCACTCTACATATAACTGCTGGAGAAAAACTCTATGAAATTCTGATTAGTATAAGAGCCTTTTTGCATATGCTCAAAGTTCCAAAATTACAAATATTCTATTGACAAAGAGTCCACACATATAAACTCTTCTACAAAGATTTCACTTTCAGATTTTTTGTTTGAGAGTGACTTGAGTAAGAGAGAAGCTCAAGCAACAATTGCATTCATTCACTCATTATGAGAGAGAAAGGAGAGAATTTTATGGATTCTTTTTGGGAATTAAAGATTGGGAATAAAATCTAGAGGGAGGAAAATGACAACTTAAACCCTTACTGTGGATCCTGTGCAAAGACTTAGTGTGAATGGAATGGATGCCCTATGGAAACTTATGGAAAACTGTATTGAAAATCTAAGTTGTGTAAATAGAGGCAGCATGAACAATTTCAGGAGTCCAAAGACAGAAAGAATAATCAATATTTAAAGCAGAGAAATTAGCAGAACTTGTAGGGTGTAGTCATAGAATCACTGGTGTTTCAAGCAATGCCATTTGAATCTCACTGGGCAGAGAAACCCAAAAATGTCACATGGGATACATTACAATTAAATAACATATAAAATACTTGGCACCTAAAAGGCATTTAAGAAAATAATTACAGTTGTTATCTTAAGTAGGCTTCACAACTTGAATTCAACAAAAGGTTTTGGGCTGTATACCTCATTAGTGTTAGGCTGGGATGCACGATTAGGCAACACTGAGCCCCTTGGGGTCAACTTTGTGCTCTGCAAAGGCCAGTCTCATTAGCCAACTTTGAAATAGATGTAAAGACCACATTTCTGAATTTGGTTGAGGTCCAGTGATCTGTGGGAGAGAAGTTGAAGTTTTGTTTCATTTGGGATACAATCTTGTATGAAAGCCTGGAAGTTTCCCAAAAGTTTTATTAGACTAGAGAGAACCCTTGGAACTTGAGAGAAAAACCCACAGTGAGTTAAGAGTGATCCAAATGGAGCAGCAGGTTGGAGATTGCTGAAGAACAAGTAGTTCCAGGTGACATTCAATTGGGCTTGATTATTCCTTAACCTGGCCTGCCAAAAGTTCTGTCCTTTGAAAAATAGGAAGGTGCAATATTAAGAACTCAGCATCACTAGGCAAGTGAGAGCATTAGAGTTGAAAATAGCAAGTGAAGGTGATTTCTCAAGTAGTGGAAGAAATTATTAAGAGCCAGAGGGGTAAAGGAGAGTGATAGCAGCAAAAGCAGAGGTTCTGTGAGTGGCATGGGGGTCAGTAAGTCAGAGGAGCTCAGCACCAGCACAGTCAGAGGCAAGCACCTGCTCTGACTGGTCCAGCAAAAATGGGAACTGTGGGATTGCAGCTCTGCAGGCAGCACTTTTCAGAATTGCCCCCATTCCTTCTGAGCCAGGGATCCTAGAAAAAAAATGAAAAGAAGATCCAAGGGAAAAGAAATCTATTAAGGTTGTGTCCACAATCAATAGTTTAATGTTTATTTGGGGATGAGTAGGATAGGGAGGGGAGAAAGGGGAGGGGGTGGGAGAGGAGGGGGTGAAGCTTAATATAAGGTGATGGAAAGAGAAGTCACATTAGGTGGTGAACTTATTATACATCAAGTTGACAATGCACTATAGAATTGTATGCCTGAAACCTATGTAATCCTTGCTAACAGATGTCACCCCAATAAGTCTAATAATAAAAATGAATTAAAAAAGAAAAGACAGTGACATAAGGCAGGGAAATATGAGAGTCAGGGTGGGGATTCAGAATACATGGGGCTAAGGGGCATGGAGGTCTGTCTCAGCTTTTAGAGTTCTGGAGATTGGGGATGTGACAATGTAGAAACAGGAGGATCCAAAGTAATGGAGAGTTAAGGCATTGGAGGGCAGGGCGATTAGATAGCATAGGGGTCACAGGTCAGGGGTGAGGTGGTCAGAGGGCACAGGAGTTGGGAGGTGCATGGGTCAGGTGTGGGGAGGGAAGGAAGTGGGTGGTGGGTCACCAAAAAAAAAAAAAGAAAAAAAAGGTTGTGTCCAGGTTTGTTATGCTTTATTTCCATTTCATAGATGTGGATACTGAGATTCAGAAGCTTGATCAAATTAACACAACTAATTTTTTTTCTAGCACAAAAATTAGAACATGACTCTATGTAATATTAATGTTTTTATTTATATTGACCTGCTTCTCTTTTAAAAATTTGTGGTTACCCAGAAATGTTTACTCCTCCAATCCTTTTAAAGTTTCCTTAGTTTACATTACAATTAATTTCATAAGCTTCTTTCAATTCTTGTCTAGAATAAGTAGAGTATAAATATTATATAAACAAAATAAATTACATTTCTTTTGGAAGATGTGCTGGAAGCTCCAAACAACAACTGGTCTCTGCATAAGCCTTTATACTACACTTTATTTTAATGATTTGGGATCAGAATATATCTGGATAAATCAGAGGATTTTTAAACAATCTACTAACAGGTCCCATTAAAATAATAGAAAATAAATAATACTCCGTGAGCATTAAATGACCTTGAAGAGACTGTTTTGAAAAGTTCAATTATCTAAACTTGATGAATATCCTCCAAAATATGATGAACGTATACATCTTTCAAAGAAACTTTATGTGACAAGGTTACATTCTTAGAATTGTATATTTTCCTCTTTCAGAGATTTTTGGTCTAAAATTCCAATGAGTCAGAAATAAGCAGAATTGAAAATAATGGCAGAGTCACAAAAAAAAGTGTTAGTGTATCTAATGAAAAAAGAATCTTTCCATAACAAATTGAAAAATCCAATAAACCAAAGTTCTTTGGAGAAAATGAGACCAAAAACATGTTTTCTTATTTTTTTATAGAATGACAATATGGACAATAATAGATTTAAATTAGATAGGCTGGAATCTACTGAATTATAACTGTGGTTGCCATACCATTTATGTAATGCCTACCAATGTGACTTTGATTTCTGGATAAAATACAAAAGGTTTTCTTTTTTAATACTTACTAACTTACAGATGTTAATTATTCTCTATATTTTATGGCCCCTTTGAAGAATAAAGGCAGTCCTCAAATCATTTACATTTGACTCCTGTACTTTACTGACAGTTCTCTATGGTGCAGGGTTTCTTGTTCAGTAGAACTTAAATTCCAACCCATAAAATAGACCCACTAATGGACTATCTAGTTACTGTGTTCTCAGTGTAAGCAACAGGAACTCAAAGCCCTGAGAAAAATGTGCAATAGGAGAAGATGGATGACTGAAATAGCCGTTATGATGTGGCCACTACAGTGTTTCAAGCAGAGAGAAAATTAATACAAGGAATTAGGTGCTTACCCAACTGTCAGACATGACAGAGAAATTGAGATCAGGAAATTCAGCCATTAGCATTCAGGGTTTGCCATTACCTCTCACAGATTCATAGTTTGCAATAACCACAAAAATATTCTGATCATGATCATAGCTCCCTGCAAAATCTCATGTCAGCTGAAGACTACATATCTGACTACGACTACTAAGAGGAGTAACAGTAGATTTCTGGTTCTCTCCCACCTTCCAAATCCCATGTAAGTGTGGCTAATCAGACAACTCTGTGTTTTACCCTATAGCCAGGGCTGGAAGTTTTCAGGTAGTGTTCAGACTCCCAGTCACTAGAATAAATTTCAGTAGGGTCCTATAAGAAGTACTTACTATTAGTGACAAGGAATCTGAATTGGTGACTCAGGCTTATTCAGTGTGGTTTTGTTCTGGCACAACATGTAACTAAAGTTGGATGCTCATTTTAGCCAATATGTATCATACTCCAGCAATAATAGCTGAGCATGTGAATATGAACTAAAACAATGCAATTCTAAATATATACAAAAACCACTGTTGGCCGAATGAGTGAGGTTAACCTCTATCAGAGTACCTGTGCAAGGATTCAGACCATGAAAAGCATTAATGCAGCAATGAACTCTTCCAAACCAATTTATAAGAGCAACATTGTATACCAGTTACAGAAACAATAAAAGCAGAAAAATGAGCCCCACTAGTGAATCAGTAAGTTTTCTAATTCTCTCTTGGTGAGGCAATTGTAAGCAAGATCTGCCCCTTTCAGTAGTCCATTGGAGTCATTAAACAATTCAGAAAAAAGTTAAAAAGGTGCTAGATGTCCTGCTATTTTGGAAATTAAAAAATTAAGTTGGTTTTAATTAAAATTTTCTTTGTTTTGAAATTAATATAGTCAATTAATGCACTTACAAGCCTCTGCTGTCTTCTATCAGCCCAGGATGCTGTATTTCTTTAAATAGAAACAGAAATACAAATGGACAAATACTTTTTGGAAAAACAAACAAAAATGACAGTTTTGGAAGTTAGAAAGCAGCTAGATGAGTGGTAAATTACTTGGCAAATCTGAGAAAGCTGAATTCTAAGCCAGCCATAGAAAAAATTGCGAAGCAACATGATACATGTGACAGAATCCCAAGATTTATTGAATCAGGTACTTCTGGAAGATTTTGAGGTAAAAGTGATTATTAAAAACAGCAGGACTGTGTGAGAGCAATTTTTGATAAAAAATTAACCTCCTGAACCCTCACCAACTTTGTGAAGTTAGACAGTCACTCCTCTCTCGCTTGGACAGACTAGAAGTTTACAGATAAAGTAAAACTTGGGTTGTCTCTACTGAAGGGCCACCAGGCAGAATTCCATGTAAAAGTACCATAATGGAATTAGGGGGAATTAAATGAAAGTTTCTATACTGAATGCTGAGAGTTTCAGGATTCTCCACCACCACCACCACAAATATAAATAGCACACACACTCAGCATGCTAGCTCTGAGGACTATACCCACCAAGCAAAAGGTCAAAACCACCTTTTCTGGGCAATTTTTCAAGTCCAAAAGGAAAGCCTTAAAATGCTTTCACAAAAATTTTCCCTCAGTGGGGGTTCTCTGGTGGTGTAGTGGCTAAGGCTGTGGCTTTCTCAATGCCACAGCTGGGGTTCAATTACCAGCCAGGGAACTACCAAAAAAAAAATTGTTTTCCCAAGGAAACGTTCTAGTCAAATCATTATTCTGAAGCCTATAGTTCATGCACCTCCACACATACACACAACTTCCAAACAGGGTCTTGTTTTTGTTCCCTCTTTTAAAATATAATGGCCAATAAAGATATTTAAGGCAAGCTTCTAAATGACAGAGTAGCCAAATCAAACAGCTGTAAAAGAAACCTGAAGTAAACAACACTATACTAGTAGAGGAAAGGTAAATTTTTCAAATAACATTAATATTCTCAGAGAAATAAAAGCAGATATTGAATCAACATATCAACATCAATATAAAAAATAATGACACATTAATTTAAAAATGTTAACTGCTACAATATAAACACCTTAGAATGTCAATGTCTTAACATCATAGCTATTTTTTTCCTACCTATATAAACTTCAATTAGTAATGGGAGCTCTGTTCCACAGAGTTATTCAGGCTCCCAGCTCCCATCATTTGTAGTTTCCCTACCTCTTTGGCCCTTAGAGTGTAGAGAAATATTGCCTCAGAACATGACTGATAGCTTAGTCCAGGATGCCAACACTCCCACCCCAAAGTCACTTCCTGGTTCTTCTTTTCCCTGAACTCCTGTTCCTGCCAACTCTAGCCTGTGCACAGGAAACTGCTGTTATTATGTAAATGCTATGCTATAAATTTCCTTACCTTGCCTTTGTTTGGGGCTCAGACTTTGGAAACAACTCCTCTTAGCCCGCTGGTATAAAATAAACCTGAATTTGCAAGTACTCCAGGTGCCACTTGGTCTTTCTGACAGGTGAACGGGTAGAGCCTTCTGCAACATTCAGAAGGTAAAACTTTTCTGCAACATTTTGGTTCCCTGACCAGGAACCCCAACTGCACTGGCCCTTTGTAGCCACCGGTTTTGGTGAGCATAGGCAGCAGATGGTGGGAGAAACAACAAAGGGCAAGGTGCACCCTGCCCACTTAGGCAGTCTCTGAGGCAACTGCCTCTAGTCAACCCCATTTCACAATCACCACCAGACTCACAGGAGGCTTAACAAGACAGGTTCTGGACCAGGCATTAGATATGGTAAGGCCTTGGGGCCCCACTCAGTTAGGCCCATCCAAGTAGGTGGAAGGGAAGCCTGATCACCTCCCAGGAACTCACATGAGTCCCAGAGTCTGGAATTTGGCTGGGCAGGAATGTTATAACCTCTGAATGAATGTATGAATGTGTGAGTGAGTACAGATCATGGAGGCTTGCATTCATTGATCCATTTTGTGGCTCCATAGCCTTGGCTATGGAGTCCAAGTGGGCCCTAACCTGTGGTTTTATGGTGACATCATAAGGTATAACAGTGATTTGACCTCATGAGGACAACCAGACCCAGGGTTTATACAGGTACACCTTAGCCAAGACACGCCTAAAGTCCTGCAAGGGATGTGGCCAGGCAGTCACTTGAGAGGTCTCCTTCAGGAAGCACCCATTCCCTTTGTCTCTCTTGTGGCACCGGTCACGAGAAATATGGGGTCAGCACACAGCAAACCTACAGTGTTAGATTGCATATTGAAAAACTTCAAGAAGGACTTTTCTAGTGACTACAGGGTTAAGATGACACCCGGTAAGTTCCAGACAGGCTGTGAGCCTAAATGGCCTGCATTCCAGGTTGGGTGGCTGTTGGAAGGGAAACTAGAAGTCCTGACAGTCTGTCTCACTTGGCAGGTCATTACTGAGATACCAGGACACCCAAACCAATTCCTGTATATAGACTCTTGGTTAGAAGTCACCCAGACACTTCCACCATGGGTGTGGTTCCTCTTCAATAATCAGGGACAGGCTAGGGTCTTTGTGGCACAAACCCAACTAGGTCAGAAGCCTCAATCAAATAAAGGCATTCCCCGGATCTGTGTGAGCGACCCTGAGGAGGAGCCTATTCTACCTCCACCATGGGTCTCAAGGCTTTGTGGGAACAAACATCACTCAGAACTCTTGGAAGTCGCCAACAAGGTCTACATGAATTGGGAGATAGTAAGAGAAAGGGAGGCCAATCAAAGGATGAAGGAGAAGGTCTCCCTTCTCACAGGCACCCTGAGGGACCAGGGGTCCGAAGCCCAAGAAAGGAGTCAAAGAATGAACAGCCACTTAGCGACCAATCAATGCACTTACTGCAAGGAGACAGGACACTGGAAGAAGAGGAAAGCCATGAGTGGCCAGTAAGTACCAATGGGAACTCATAGAAATGGATCTTATTTGCTTGGCCAGTCTTGACTTAGAATAAGAAAGACTGGGCTCTCTCTTTCTCAGCCCCCGTGAGCCCATGGTCAAAGTAAAAGTAGGTGCCAACCTATGACTTTCATGGTCAACACCAGTGCTGAACACTCTGTAGTAACCACCCGTTGGGGCCACTCAGTGAATGGACCACCACCATCCTTGAAGTGACTGGGGACTGTGCCACACAAAAGCAATTCTGCAGGACCCACCTACGCGAATTGGGAGGGCACATGACATGCTGGAGTGACCTATCCATCTTCTGGGATGAGACATCCTCTCCAAGCTGAGGGCACTGAGTTCTGAACTGTGTAACCCCTAACATGGGTGCAAGACAACCTGCCTTGGTTGGCCCACAACTGGGCCCTGATTATTGTGGAGCTGCTACCAGGGACATGCCCACAAAGGCAATGACAGTATCTGATACACCAGAAAGCCCAACTCAGCATCCAGGGACACCTGATTAAACACCCCTTGCTGCCAGTAAAGAAATCTGGGGAAGAATCTCCAGGCAATCAACAAGGTAACCATCTCCTTGCACCCTGTGGTTCCAAACCCATATACTTTCCTCGGCCAAGTCCCTCTATCTGCCAGGTGGTTTACCTCAATGACACCTTCTTCTACCTCAGGCTCATACCACAGACCCAGTCTCTGTTTGCCTTTAAATGGACTGATCCAACCACAGGATGCCAAACACAGTGACAATGGACCAGCTTTTATAGCAGAAATCATCCAAATCCTGACAGAAACTCTCGGCACTTTTTACAGGCCCCAGAGTTAAGGGAAAGTAGGGCATATGAACCACACCCTAAAATAGACTAGCCAAGTTCAGCCAAGAAATGGGCCTATAGGGAGTATGCCAGAAAACCTCTATCAATTAGGTGACAAGAGTATAGTGGAGAAACTCCAGTCCTCCCGGAGTTACAATTCTATACTACATAGAGGCCCCCATTGCACTGAGTGACTCTGTCTACCCCTTTCCAGAGGGCAACTGAGTCTGGGTCAAAGATTGGAAAAAGGAACCCTTCAGGCTGCATGGGGGAGGACTTCACATAGTAATCTTAACAACCCCCACTGCTTTTAGGTTTCAGGAATCAGCCCATGGATCCATCATTCAAGAATGAAAAAGGCCCACCCAGAGGAGGATCTGGAGACTTGGAGAGCAAAGCAGAACCCATCGGACCCACTAGCCTTCAACGTCCATCTCAGACCTTTGAGGGAAAACATCACCTGCTTTACCAGCCACCCCCAATCAAGAAAAATTTATTCCCTACAGGACTATAATCCCTGATTTATTTACCCAAACACCTTTATAGGCAACAACCAGACCTGCTGTAGCACTCCTGGACTCTTTTTCTTCTGTGGCACCACAGCATACCAGTGTCTACAGGCCAACTGGACCAGTACATGTATATGCATTTTCCTGACCCCTGATATCTTGGTTCACACTGATCAAAAAATAGAACAGGCTCTCGCTTCTTTCCCGCATTCAAGGAAGAAGCAAACACCCCTCATCCCCTATTTGGTAGGTGTCAGAGTGCTAACCAGAGTTGGTACTGGGGCAGGAGGGCTCAGTTCCTCATTTAACCTCTATTACAAGCTGTCTCAAGAGCTAAATGAAGACATGGAGAGAGTAGCAGACACCCTCCTCTCTCTCTAAAATCAAATTGACTTTTCAGCAGCAGTCACCCTCCAGAACCGGCATGCTTTAGCCCTCCTCACTGCAGAAAAGAGGGGTGCCTGCTTCTTCCTAGGTGAGGAATGTTGCTATTATCAGTCTGGGATTGTTACCACCAAGATCCAGGAACTAGAGACAGAATACAATAACAAAAATGGGCACTATAAGGCTCTTGGCCCTAGAATCTCAGCCAGTGGTCATCATGGCTTTCACCATTAGCTGGCCCACTGATCACTATTCTGACTACTATCAGCCTTGCTTGATTAACTCCTTGATGAAATTTTTAGGGACCACTGTAATCAACAGGGCTATGGCCAGAATATTAGCCCTATGAGGCTATCAACCACTAGAGGATAATGATGCCATATAGACAAACATGTCCTCTTGTTAGGACATCAAAGGGGGAAATGTCCTAGAGAAATAATGTCTCCCAACATGGCTGATAGCCTAGTCTGGGCTGCCCCACCCCTGAATTCACTTCTTGGTTCTTCTTCTCCCTGAACTCCTGTTCCCACTAACCCTAGCTTGTTTGCGAGAAACTGCTATAAATTTCCCCACCCTGCCTTAGTTTAGGTCTCAGACTTTGGAAAGAACTCCTCTGAGCCCACCAGTATAAAATAGACAACCTGAACTTGCAAGTACTCCAAGTACCACTTGGTCTTTCCAACAGGTGAATGGGTAGAGCCTTCTGCAACATTCAAAAGGTAGAGCCTTTCCACAAAAAGAGTTCTATCTATTCAGATAAATGATTAAAGAAATGTCAAAGGAAACACATGTAATTTTTAATTCTTTGGCCCAGAAAAACATGCTATTTTTGTACACTTTTCATTAGCAAGATGCAAAGGAGCTTGGAAATGTGATTGCTGACTGAGCAGTCACTTTCCATCAACAATTCTATTTTAAGGAAAGAGATACAAATCTATATTGGATAACTGACTGTCTATACTACACAAAAGAAAAAAGAAAGAAAAGAAGAGAGAGAGAGAGAAAACAGAGCTTGAAGAATAAAAATATAAGAGCAATTGCTATATAATTAACATAAGATTTGGAAGATGAAATTGAGAAAACATGGCAGAAAATACAGCAAAAAGACAAAGGAATAAAAAATAGCATAGAAACATTAAAAAAAATTAAAAGTAAATTCATTAAGTCTGACATCAAAATAATATAAGTTACAGAAAAAAAAGAGTAAAGAGTGAGAAAAATAAATAAGTAATACAAGACAAATTTATACAACTAAAAACTATGAATAACTAGATTGAAAATTTTTACCAAACTTATGTTATATTAATAAAATTCCAAGATACATTACATGACATTTAAGATCACTGAGTAAAACAAAAAGATTTTTAAAACATTGAGAGTAATAAATTATAGTCTATAAAATAATAAAAATTTAGAATGACTCTAGATTCTTCAATACTAAAATAGAAACTAGAGGACAGTGAAGAATTATGATAAGAATCAGAAAGGGACATAATTTTCAACCTAGAATTCTAGACCCAGCCAAACTACCAATTAAGAGGGATAGTATAATATAAAGACAGTTTTAAACATGCAAGACCTTAAAAAGTTTATCTATCATGCAACTTTTTTCAGGATATTATAGAAATTGTATTCCACCAAAGCAATGATGAACTGAGAAAAGATAGGCCAGGGAGCTACAAGAATAGGATCCAACATGAAAGAGAAATAAAAAGAATCCTTAGGGTAATGGAGAACAGAGATATCAAGACAGTAACTACATCAGGACCAGAATTTAACCAATCTACATAGGAGCAGGGAAATAAGTCATTAAAAAGATGAAAGTGGTAGTATTACTGAAAAATGATGATTTTCCCTTGGTTCTTTGTCTCTCAAAGGAACAAATTCAGTCAAGAGACATTTTGTGAAAATACTGAAAAGTTAAAGTTTATTACAGAAAAGTTAAAAGTTAAAGTGCATTCTGAGAGATGGAGAGGACTGACCCAAGAGCAGGAAGCAACCCCCCTTTTCCATTGTTTGGGGATTCTTGTATCCCTGCGTTTAAGCTCCTTCCCCTCTTTCCTGCTTGATTCTTCTAAAAAGGACCAACTCTACATAATAACATGACTTTGGGAAGTAGGGCCTATGGTTGAATAGGTGGGACTTTTTCCCCTTTCAATTTGAGTAGCTGATAATGGGCCAGGGCTTACTCCCAGATTCAGGGCATCTGCTAATGGTCCTCCTTCCTACATTCCTTCTCTCTATCCTTTTAATTTAGAGGCAACTGATAATGGGACAACCCCTCTCCTCCTGCTCATATCTACCTTCTACCTCCTCTGTCAATAGTATACCTGCAATAGTGATATTATGTTAAGAGACTATTTAAATAGCAAGGGAAATGTTAGAGATAAAGTAGCCATAGTAGTAGTACTAGTAGTAACAGCAGCAGCAGTAGTGGTAGTATTACAATAATAATAATGATAATAATAATAATAATTATTATTATTATTATCATTATTATTATTATTATTTAATTAGACCTAGATGAAGGAAAAGAAAAACTGAAGAAAAAGAATAAATTGAATATCATGAGTGTGTATGAAATACTAGTAATATGCAATTGAGTAGTCAGATAAAATTGCAGATTTTGTAAAATATCTATCTCTGTCTTAAAATGTATATATTTCAGGTTGATTATTTTAATTTTTCACATTTAATTTTGTTGCCTGTTTCAGGAAAGCAGAAGATGGCCCATGGAAACTGGCAAATAAACAAAACAAACAAACAAACAAACAAGAAACTCAGAATTATCTTCTAGAGGGCAAGCCTCTCATAGTACAGGCTTCCCCAGCAAGATGAGTGTTTTAGGAACTCATCTACATCAGTGCACCAGCTGGCATTGTGTAAGACTCCATTCAAATTTAGTGGACATTTTTTGTAGACTCTTTCAACAATTTTTTCCATTTTATGTTGGGTGATTTACACAGATAATGTATGGCACAACAACAGAAGTGCCCACACTGTGCTGAGTGTTCAGCAGTTTTTGACCAATAATGGCAACACCCCCATATCCAACCCCTCCTATTCACCCAATCTCACTGCGAGTGAGTTTTTTTTTTGTTTTCCTGGATTAAAAAAAAGTCCTCAAAGGGAAACATTTTGCCATTGCCCAAGAGATTAAATAAGAAATGGCAGAAGCATTAAATAACATAAAAATTGATGAGTTCAAAAGTGTTTTCAGCAATGGAAAAGCATCTTGATAGGAGTACTGCATCAAATGGAGAGTACTTTGAAGGTGACTGCAGTTTAAACATGTAGGAATAAATACACAATTTTTTATAAATAAATTCCAGGGTTTTGGAAGTTCTCCTTTGTATGTTGCCACTATAAAGATATATGCATATGTTCTTTCTAAGTGCGGCCTAGGTTTTACTTTCTCATTATTTTTGCCTTTATGCAGCATTCAATTGAATTCATTTGGTAGATCTTGTAAAAATATTGGCAATATTTTTAAACTTTTATTAAAAATTTAAAGCTTAAATTATATCCCTTGAGAAAAGTGATTCTCTGTAAATGTTACACAAAATAAAATTAATCTTTAATAAATAAGAACAAGAAAGGCAAGTTGGAACTCTGCAAAAGTAGGTGAACTGCCTATCAATTTGGTACAATATTTGCCAGCCACACTAATTAGTACAAACTTAATACTTATAATAAATTTTCTATACTAAGTAAAAATAAATTAATTAATAAACCATGTTACCTTACCCAGCTCGCTGAATTTCAGGAATCATCTTTTTTTTTTTATTTATACCATAACCAGACTTACATGAGAAGGAAATATATCCCCTATCTTCTTGTATAAGCTAGGGTTTGTTCGTTTGCTTGCTTTTGTTGTTGTGTTTATTTATATGCACCTTCACCTAATCTCTGGCTGTTGAAGACACCAAAATACATTTTCCTCCACCCCTATACATCACAATGTTGGGTCAGATAACATAACATGAAGCACTGGTCAAGGGGAAAGGTTAACAGGGTTTTGCAAAGGACATATTGTGAATCACCCACCTATAAATTATCTGAAATGTTTTTTAAAGATTCCAATATCTAGTTCCAGACACAGAAAAACTGATTCAAAATCTCTATACTAGGTCTAAAACTATATATTTTTATTTACAAATATCCCATGTGATTCTCATAGAGCTAAAATCTGAAAACACACTAATTTAAGATACAGGATCCAAAGACCAGATTATTACAGAAGTCTTACTGCCACACAGTTCAAACAAAGGCAGAAGCAAGAGGAGTCTCCTTTGGATGCCACAGAGTCACTGAAATTGGAGAACAAGAAGCAAGCTTTGAATATAAAAAGGCTAAGATCAAATATATCAAGACAAACAAGGTTCTTTTAAACTTTTTTTAGAGGTAGAGGTTTGTGATTGTGTATGGATATTCTTGGACTGCAATATTATGTTGTTACTTTTATATCTCTAAGTTTATAAATTTTACTTTTTAAATAAGGAAGTGAGACAAAGAAATGGTGGAGGGGGTGTTTTGGTGTCTCTAACTGTTAGGATTGAGTATAGCTGCCTATACAGCCATTTGTCACTTAATGACCTACCTGTTAAAACAACTATTTGTACTTATTACCAGTTCTCCAACATGGAGAATACTCTTTCCTGGTATGTGTGAGGCTCAGGAATCTTCTTTCTCAGTGTTGGCCTCTTTCTCACAGTCAGTTACTATTCACTACATGAAACATCTGAAATTACACAAGACTACATATTTATTCATAAGTGTGATGTCACATGATATCTATTAAAAAATACATACCCATGGCACCAACACACACCAAAAGACATTCACCATTAAGTTCCTCACTTATCAACAAATTCACTTAATGACCTCATTGTAGGAATGGAAGTTGGTCGTTAAATGAAGATTGCCTATACAAGAAAAATAACCATGGCTTAAGCAAAATGAATGTTTTATGTTCTTTTCACTTGAAAGCTGATTGATAAAGCAGCTATACAACTTGTTTAGGAGCCCATACTTCTTATAGTTCTTTGCTCTACCATCCTAATACTCTGGCAATGTGCTTATGCATATTCATATTACAGTTGCTGGAGCTCCAGGCATCATATCCTGTTCCAAGCAGCAGAAAAGACCAATGGCAAAAACGTAGGTATCACCCAAGTCTGCCTTTTAAAACACTTTCCCAAAAGTTCTACAAAATGACTTTTAGCTACATTTCATCAGCCAGTTAATTTCTATCTGCTATGAAAAGAAGCCCATGAAATGCAGTTTGGTCTGAGCACATTGCAATCGCTATCAAAATTGGAGTATCATTATGCAAAGAAAGGAGGAGAATGTATATTGAGTAGGTAGGTACCTAGAAGTCTAAATTCTGTCTTGAACTTAATATTTAGCTGTGGGAAATTCATGCATCTTCCCTAGGCCTCAGACTACTCATCCATGAAATAGCAACTGATGCCTATTTTTCAGTATTGTTATAACATTAGAGATAATATACGTAAAAGCCTATATAATATATAGATACATAGTAGGTATTTAATAAATGAAACAGGAAGAGAGGGCAAGATGGCAACCAGGGAAGAGTCCCTAAAGCCTCTCCCAGAAAACACAATTGAACGGCCATCTAGGAACCAAGAATGAGGAACCTGAGTGACACAGTGACAGCCAAGAAATCCATGCATCACAAGAAAACACCTGAAGGTTGGAGAGACAGAGGTGAGTGAGAAAGATGGGAGGGAGTGGACATGGACTGAGACAAAACCTCAACACTGCAGATTATCTGGGAGTAACATAATGCACGGGAGGGAGAAGGCCAAGAGGCGACAAGAGTAAAAGCCAGAGTGAGGGAATGGTGGAAAACCATAGGGGAAATGAGCTTTAGAGCAGTGTGCTGGTGACAGAGCTTGGAGTCAGCCTCTGATGCTCTTGAGTAGCCAGAGGGATGAGTAAGGACTCTGAACAGCCACAGGCTGAGATGGGGCCCCAGAGACAGCACCTTGGCTCCCAGCTCCCCCACAGTCCACAGCATGCGCACACACAGCTCTTCCATAGGGCTGCAGTTTCTGGCCCATGGCAGAGGCATGCAGGCCACCTTTGTGTGACGCGTTATATCAGGCCCAAAGCTTTGGACCCATGGTTCTTGTGTGCCTGGTATCCTCACGCAGTGTGAGCCTGCAAATTTGGTCCCAGCTGGTCATTGGAGCACTCCCAGGAAAGAAAGGCAGATTTGATAACATTCATCACAGCCAATGAAAGCCACTTCGACCTGTATCCCATCAACCTTTCTTGTCTCCCCCAGCTTTCCCAGAGTAGACCAGGAGGTGGAGCTGTTACAGCGCACATTTTGTTGGCCTTTCCCTTCTCCTACAGGTTCCTCAATGAACTGCAGGAAGCAGAGAGACCACTGATAGATGTGACCCACCTCCAAAGGGACTGGAGACCAGAGATAAGGCTTAAAGACCTCCTGTATCTCCCAAAATTAGGCCCCCAGTGTCACTTAGTGTCTGCCCTATAGCAAGACACCACAAAAATACTAATCAGAGAAAGAGCTCCTGGGCTCTGCCAAATATAAAGCCCTCATGCCAAAGAAGAAGGACACAGTGGATCATATGTGTATCTTAGGATTTAAAGCTGCTTGGAAAGGAGATGAAGTCTCCAGAAAAGGATCTCATAGACCTAGAAGTTTCTGAACTAAGTGACAAATAATTTAAAATAGCCATTCCAAAGGCTCAGAGAGAAATGAAAACATACTGGCACAACACCATAGCTGATATGAACAACCTCAGGATGAAAATCTGTGAACAAAAGAAACAATTTAAAAAAGAAACTCAAAACATAAGGAAGAATGGGATGGAAATTCAATAGATAAATAATACAACAAAAGAAGTGAAAAATAAAATAACTGCCATAGGAAACAGTGCCAACCAGATGGAGGAAAAAATTAGTGATATTAAAGATCAGAACATGAAAATATCCCAAAAAGAGAAACATAGAGAATATAGAACCAAAAGGATTGAAAGAACTCTGCAAGAACTATCTGACTTCATGAGGAAATACAATATCAGGATAATAAGACTGGAAGAAGGCGCAGAGTGTTCCACAAAAAACATACTCAAACGAATAGTAGATGAGAACTTTCCAAACCTATGCAAAGACCTGGAACCCCAAATTCAAGAAGAAAATAGATCCCCAAGGTACTTGGACCCTAGCATATCTTCTCCAAGACACATGCTACAAAAGATGTAAAAAACTAAAGACAAAAAGAAAATACTCAAAGCAACCAGGAAAAAAGGAACTGTAACTTTTAGAGTAAAACCAATCAGGCTGGCATCAGACTTCTCAGAAGGAACTCTACAAGCAAGAAGAAAATGGAATCAAATATTCAAAACTTTTAAAGAAAGAAACCTCCAGCCAAGAATAAATTATCCATCCAAATTATCCTTCAGATATGAAGGAGCAATAAAGACCTTTTCAGACACACAGAAGCTAAGAGAATTCACTAGCATGAGGCTGGCAATTCAAGAAGTACAGGAGGATCTTTGACCTGAAACAAAACCTTATGATAAATGGAATAGAGTTGGGACAATGAGAAAGAAACAAAAATAAAACAAAACAACAACAAAAAAGTAATGGCCACAGAAAATCCTCACATATCCATCATTACTCTAAATGTTAACGGACTAAACTCACCAATAAAAAGACACAGAGTACTAAACTGGATTAAAAAACAAAACCCAAACCCATCCATATGCTGTCTCCAAGAGACACACTTCAGACATAAAAACAAACACAAACACAGAGTGAAAGGATGGGAAACAATACTTTAAGCAAATGGTAACTAGAGAAAAGCAGGAGTTGTCATACTGATATTGGATGAAATAAACTCTAGGTTAAAAGAGATAGCAAGAGACAAAGATGGACATTATATAATGATAAAAGACACAATGCAACAAGATATGACATAAATTAATATACATGTTCAAACCAGGAAGCACCAAAATATACAAAGCAACTACTAACAGATCTGAAAAAAGAAACTGACAAAAACCCAATTATTGTGGGAGACTTAAACATCCGCTTCACAGCCATCAACACATCATCCAAACAGAAAATAAATAAGGAAATATCAGCTCTAAACAACATATTACAGCAACTGAACATAATTGACATTTACAGGACATTTCATCCAACAAAAAGAGGCTATAATTTTTTCTAATGCACATGGAACATTGTCACGGATAGACCACATGCTGGGACACAGAAGTAGCGTCAGCAAATTCAAAAAGATCGAAATCATACCAAGTGTATTCTCAGACCACAAAGCTTTGAAATTGAAGATCAACTGTAAAAGGAAAGTAGAAAAATCCACATATGCATAAAGATTTACAAACACCTTATTAAAAATGACAGGATAAGAGAACAAATAAAAGAAGAGATTAAAATAGAGAGAAATTAATGCAAATGAAAATACAGTGAAAGAAGTAATAAGAGGAAAATTTATGTAATTATGGCCTATCCTAAGAAACAAGAAAAATCACAAGTAAACACCATAGCATCCCATCTTAAAGAACTAGAAAAAGAAGAGCAGACAAAACCCAAAGTCAGCAGAAGGAAAGAAATAATAAAAATTAAAGCAAAACTAAACCAATCAGAGGAGAGTAGGAAAATAGAAAAAAATTATTATTACAAAGAGCTGGTTCTTTAAGAAAGTCAACAAAATTGACAAATCCCTGGCTTGACTAATCAAAGGATAAAAGGATAGGACACAAATATCCAAAATTAGAAATGCAAGTGGAGAAATTACCACTGATACCACAGAAATACAAGATTGTAAGAAATACTATGAAGGACTTTATGCGACTAAATTTAACAACCTAGAAGAAATTGACAAGTTTCTAGAAACTTATAGCCTACTTAGACTGAACCAAGAAGAACTGAATAATCTAAATAGACTAATCAATGGCAAAGAGATTGAAATGACTATACATAATCTCCCTAGAGGAAAAGCTCCAGACCAGAAGTTCTCACCAATGAGCTCTACCAAGCATTCAAAGAAGAATTAATGCCTATCCTCCTCAGACTCTCCCAAAAAATTAAAGAGGAAGCAACACTTCCTAACTCATTCTATGAGGCCAACATTACCCTAATACAAAAGACTGGTAAAGACAACACAAAAAAGAAAACTATAGATGAATATCTCTGATGTACAGAGATGCAAAAATCTTAAACAAAGCATGGGCAATTAGAATACAACAATGCATTAAAAAGCTTATACATCATGATCAAGTGGGATTTATTCTGGGAGCACAGGGATGGTTCAACATACAAAATTCAGTCATTGTGATACACCACATAAACAAACCAAAAAAAGAAGATAAAGACCATATGGTCATATCAACTGATGCAGAAAAGGCATTTGACAAAATATAAAATTTATTTATGAACAAAACAATGAATAAAATAGATATAGAAGGAAAATATCTCAACATAATAAAGGCCATATATGACAAACTATTAGTGAAGATCATACTGAAAAACAGAAACATGGACCGGTGAAACAGAACTGAAAACCCAGAAATAAACCCACAAATTTATGGGCAAGTAATTTCTGATAAAGGAGAAAAAATATGCAATGAGTAAAGATAACCTCTTCAGTAGGTGGTGTTGGGAAAGCTGGAAAAACATATGCAAAAGAATGAATCTGAGCTGTGACTTCTCACCATACGCAAAAATTAACTGAAAATGAATTAAAGACCTTTATATAAAACCCAAAACAATAAACTGTATAGAAGAAAACA